>PVKA01001914.1:11215-135427 GCA_004027165.1 Ctenomys sociabilis | reverse complement strand
TGCCTAACTCTGCTCTCCCTTGCACATGCGGTGGCCCTCGCTTGGAGCACATAGGCCTCCTTCCCACGGCGGGTTCTGCGGAGGTGGCGCTGATTAGGTGCGCTGGGTGCATGCGGCTCTCTGGCCAGCTCCTGCCTGTCTACTGCCCAAATTCTACACCATATAAATGAATCCTTCCCAGGCTCCCTACTGCCCTCAGGGTGGAGTCCAAGGGCACAGCCTGGCACCAGCAGTGTTGCAGGCAGATCTTCAACCTGGATCCCTCTGCCCCTGACTTGGCAGCCCCCTCACGTGCACCCCCCCCCCACAACTAGTCTAAGCTGGCCCTGGCCCGGGGACAGCTCTTTCTCTGAGCCTTCAGGTGGGTGCAGAGCGAAATGCCGCGCTCTCTCCCCTTTGTCCTTCCCAGAGTCACTGTGCTTGCGAACATCCCCAGGCTGTCCTGCTTCACCTCCTGGGTGCTGCAGAGAACCTATGAGGGGCCAGCCAGATAACTCAGCGGGCTAAAGTGCCTGCTTAGGCAGACAGGGGGGCCAGGGGTTCGATCCCCAGCCTTCAATGCTGGCCCTGCACCCCAGGGCATGCTGAAGAGTTTACTTGCCACTGCCAAGTCAAAGTAGTTCATTTATTTTGGTAAAAAGGTAAAAGGATTAATTTGAGGCCGCCTCCAAGCAGGAGGGGCCCATTTGCCCCTCAGCAGCATCTCCGGGTGCAGGTGGCCAGGGGTCTGTTACCACAAGGACTGGGAGGAGCACAGGGGTGAGGCAGGTCTCCCCGCTTGCGCTGTCCTTCTTCTTGTGGAAAGGAAATGGGGCTCGACCTCCTGGGCTGTGTCTGCATCCTTTCTCTGCCTGAGGAGCAGGTATGGGTTATATGCTTAGTGGAGGAAGTCTGGAGAAGCTGCATGACTCTAACACGTAAGAATTGACTCCTGAAGCTCCCTTTTCAACCCTTGTTACAGAAGCGGCGTCTGAGATTGAAGCAAGCGGTAGCCTTTCTCACTCCTTGTGGGAGACATATGTTAATTTCCCAGATGCATGATCGTCTGTGTATTTTTGTGGGAAATGTGCAATGTCTTTTCTTACCCTGAGATGCTTGAAATGGGGTTATTTCCCTTCCAAATGAAAACCAATTAAATAAATTATATTTTCCCTGGGTGCTTACCCAGTGTGGGAGTTGTCGCCAAACATTACTAAATGTTCTAATTTAGTCACAAATGGCCTGAGAGAACGTAGCATAATTATAAGTCCAAAGTAAGTTGCTCTAAATATTTTATCATGCTCAGCATATGCTGTTTAAAAAAAAACCCTCAAGCTATAACTGTCGACATTCAGTTCATGGGAAGCAAGCAGCAGCTGAGTACAGCGGGGTGGTGAAGACGCCAAGCTTCCCTATGAGTGGCGAGCGTGTCCACCAAGAAGCGGGAAGGAGCACGGTCACCAGAGCAGCTGGTTCCCCCGTGAATTGTCCCTGTGGGAAAGCCTCCTGAGGACAGCTGGAGGCTCCTCTCTAAGCCAGGCAGCCAACAGACCCTGCTCGCTGCTGCCCCACCAGCTCTCCCTGCAAGCACCCCAGGAATCCGAGGATGTCAGCGGGGTCCATGTGTGCACGCCAAGAAGACACTACCCCGAGAGTCCCAAAGCCTCCTTAGCGTACATTTGCTTTATCACGTGACGCCCTTTGAGGGGGAGCCAGCTGCCACCCCCATTCTAGGTGAGACCTGATAGATCAGAAACCTTTCTGGATGGTGGAGTGGAGGCCCACTGACAGCTGGGAAAACAAACAAAATCAAAACACACCCCTTAGCCACAGCCCACCAGCCCATCCCTCAAGTCTAAGAGCATAAAAGTAAAAACACCCCAAGCCTGACTCTTCTTTTTGGGGGGACAGAGATCCTGAGAATAGAACTGAGGACCTCACACTGGCCAGGCCGGCACTGCACCTCTGAGCTAGATCCTGGCCCCCAGACTTCTCAGAGTGTCCCTGACCCTCTGAATCTGCTAAGCTGCCATGTCCATCTCAAGGCCCGCCTCTGTGCTGTGTATCCTTCCTGGAGCCCCTGGGGCTTGCTGAAAGGGCAATTGAGACTGGGCGTGGTGGCACGCGCCTATAATCCCAGCACTTGGGAGGCTGTAAACAGAAGCACCCCGAGTCCAATCTAGTAGTAAGACCCTGAACACCCTGTGGACCCTTCCCTAAAATATAGAAAATAAAATAAAATAAAAATAAAATCAGCCTAAATCATGGCAAGATGTGCCATGGGTTGGAAATGTTGCATGCTTTGGGGGTGTGCTGCGAGGGCTGGAGAAGCCCTGGTCTTGGAGGTCCCCACTTGGCACAGGCCCCCCTTGGGTGCCCACTGCCTCGCAGCTTAGGGTGGGAAGGGTGTTGGGCCAATTTCACTCCAGAAATAGCTCATCCTGGGCAAGCCCTGTCTTACATTACTCACAGCTATGCAGAGACCTTAATTCCAAAACCAAAGAGGTCTAACAGGAACACATGCAATGAAAGTATAAAACAATGTATCTCAAGAGCATAAAAATTCTCAACCAATTTTTAAGACATACATTAATCATGACCGAATTGTATTTGCCCTGGGAATGCATTATTGGTGTAGATATATGAATTTATCGATATAATTTACACTAGTAAGATTAATGGAGGAGAAGAATGCTATGACCATCCCAACAGAAACAGCAATGAAACTCAATGTACACTGAAGAAGAGTACTCTCTCAGCCAGAATAGAATGAACAAAGCAACTGCACTTTGATAAAGTTTATCATCTACCCAAAATGGTACATTAAACACCCTGATGAAATGTTAAGTTCTTGTCCATTTCTGATCAGGGATAAGACAAGAATGTCCACTGTCACTAGCTCTATTTCATACTGTTGGTGGGTCTGGCTAATGCCATAAAATGAGAAAGGGGGATAAAAAGTATGGTATTAAGAATGATAGAAACAAAATATCCTCAATTACATTTCTATATGTTGAAAACATCTTTTAAAATTATTAAATACACTTTTAAAATTATTAAAGGAAATGCATATTTTGACTTCAAATACATAGAAATGAACAAAAGCTGTATCAGTCTTCTTTGCAAAAGAACTGTAAAACTTTACTAGAAGGATCCTGACAATCAAGTTTTCAGTGTAACAGCTTGTGTGACTTTTTTCCATCTTCTTTTAGGCCTGCGGTGGCCCTTCTCCTGACCCTGGCAGCGCAGTGCCGTCCAGTGTTGGCGGACGTTTCCGCTCGACATCTGCCCACCCCCCCGCTCGCACCGTCTTGGGCTGATCCACTTCTTCACGATCCACCTCCAGTTCAGGCCTTCAGCTGCAGATATTTCTGCGCTGTCCTGACCAGGTGCACCATCCTGAGTGCCGGTAGGCGGTTCCACTTGTTGAGGTTGTTCATGACCGGGCTGCTGGGCGACCACGGGCTCGAGCGCGAGGGGTGCACCATCTCATCGTCCTCCAGATTTAGATGTTGATCTTACGTCCTCACTCATATTTCACACTACTGCCAATGTCCACACAGGTGACAAGTCTAGACAGGGTACACCACCAGCACACCAGCCAATCCCAAAGGCCACGCACTGCGTGTCACGTAATATGTCTTAAGTCTTACCATTCCCACCCCCCGTCAAGCTTTCTTCCTTCCTACCTACAGAAGCTTTGTCTCCAGGTTTTCTTTCCATTCTTTTATTATTCCCTTGCATCCTTTCTTCTGTTCTCCTTTGCATTGAACATGCTCTTCCTGCTCCCCAATATCCGCCTTTCATCTTACTTTTTCTTTACCTTGAGGATTTTTCCCTCACAGGAGAAATGGTGCAGTGTTTAAACTTATGTGTCTGACTTGTTTCCTGTAACATTGTGGTCTGAAAGTACATCCGCTTATGTGGAAATGACCCAGGCTTATTCTGCTTTCTGGCAGAGCAGTGCTCCATGTCCTTTGTCCATTCATTCGCTCGTGGGCGTATGGGCTGTTTCTAAGATTCAGCTATCAGAAATTGTGCTGCCAAAAATGTGTGTGTGTGTGTGTATGTGTGTGTGTGTAGTGCGGTGTTTCTAACTGTGGGAAGATTCCTATGAGGGAATACCTTGATTAAGTGGAACTTCTAGTTTTAATTTTTGCGGCCTCTCCAACTGCTTTTATTGTGCTTTTACTAATTCCCACCCCCACCAACAACAGAGAAGGGTCCCCTTTTCACCGCAGCCTTGCCAGTGTTGGCTGCTCATTGAATTCTTGATGATGGCTATTATTTCTGGGGTTGGGAGAATCTCAGTGCTGTTTTAATTTGAATTTCTTGAATGACCAGGGATAGTGGATATTTTTTGAAATATCTTTGTAGTTCGTACTTCTTCATCCTAAAAAGTGGCTATTTATTTTGGATCCCCATTTTTGGACTGAGTTTGAATCTGTGGGAATTTGAATTTTTTTTTTTTTTTTTTTGTTCTTTAGTTATTCTAAATATTAGTACCTTGAGCAACAGCCAGTGAAACTGTTTTCTCTCCTGCAGAGTTGTCTCTTTACTCTGTTGGCAGGATCTCTTATTTGCAAAAGCTTCTTAGTTTGATGTGATCCCAGTTTTTGAGTTTTTGTACTATTTCCTGTGCAATCTGTTATTCATGACACCTCTCCTACACCTATGTCCTCAGAAGCTTTATCTTCTGGGCTAGGCCACAGCTCAGCAACACAGCACCTGCCGGCAAGCACGAGGAGCTGAGTTGGATTCCCAGTATCAAAAAGCAAGAAGAGTTTTATCTGTCTTCCAGCAAATTAAATGTTTCAGTTTTGTACTCAGACACTTGATCCATTTTGACTGTAGTTCAGTGAGAGACGTGAGCTGGGTTCATCCTGAGCAAGTTGCAACATTTCATAGCATCATTTAGTAAAGAGGCTTTTTCTCCAGGGAAAGTGTCTGGCCTCTGTCAACGACAGCACCGAGTGCGCCTGGGGTTGGTCTCCATGTTCTATTCTGTACCCTTGGTACTCATCAGACCGGCTTTTCCTGCCAGTAGCAGGCTGTTCTCAGCATAATAGCCTTCACCATGATGTCCAATCAACGACTACGATGCCGTCTTCCTTCGCTGCCACCCCTCACTGCTTTGCTCTTCTGGGGTTCTTCTAGATCTGAACAGAGCAGTGGGCTCTGGTTCTGTGAAGCCCGCTGTCGCTCCGTTCCTGTGGGCTGCATTGCACCTGTGCACCAGCTTCGGGAGTGTGGCCGTGTTCATTATATTCCTTCTCAGCGTCTCAGAACAGGGACCATCTTTCTAGTTTCTGTGTCGTCTTTGATCTCCTTTCTGAGAGGACTGTCATTTCCAAAGTGAAAGCACTGTGACTCCCTTTGGCGGAACAAGCCCTCAGCATTTCACTCTTCTTGATGCTCCAGTGAATGGTGCGGTTTCCTTCATTTCTCTCTCGGTGAATTTGTTGTTTGTGTACAGGAAGGGTAAGGACACCTGGGTGCTGACTTTGTATCCTGCTCTGCTTCCAAATTTGGTTGTTGATTCTAGGAGTCTTTCTGTGGAGTTTTGGCATGCTCTATGCAGAATATCATGAATCAGCAAAAAACGATAATTTAATGTCTTCTTTTCCTGTCCATATTCCTTTTATTTTTTTCTCTTGTCTAATTGCTCTGGCTAATGTTTCCAGAACTATACTGAAAGGGCATGATGATAGCAGGCATCCTGATTTTCAAAACAAAAGTTTTCAGTTTTTGACCACTTAGAATTGTTATGGTTTGTATCTAGTTGTCCCTCCAAAGCCTCACAAAGCTGTGGTGTGGCCTCGAGAGCTTGTGCTTAATTCTTAACCCAATGCTGACATCATGAGTGTGAATATTACGCCTGTGGGGGGCAGGCAATCTGCATACACATAGAAGGAGGAGGGAGAGGCCCCCTAGCAGCTGTAGCTGCTGCCCCCCTTGGCTCTTTGCTGCTTTCCACAGCATGAGCTGCTGCCCTCTGCCATTGCCACTCTGCCTTGGGTCCGGCCAACTAGGGACTGAAACCTCCACTGACTCTGAGCAAAATAAACCTTTCCTTCCTTAAATCTGGGTGTTGGGTATTTTGTTCCAACCAAGAGGAAAAAGTAACTAAGACCAGTATGATGCTGGCTGTTGCTTTGCCGTATATGGTTTTTATCAGCTTATGAAAAGGCTTGCTATTCCAGTTTTCTGTGTGGGCTTTTTGTTTTTTTAACCATGAATTGGTGTTAGGCTTTGTCAAGTACTTCTGCATTTACTCAGATGACCATGTGGTTTCTGTCCTTGGCTTTGCGTGGTGATGTATTATGTGTATCGCTTTGTGTGTATGGAGCCATCCACGCATCCCTGAAATGAGTTCTACTTGGCCTTGGTGTACCTAATGTGATGGTTTGTGGTGCTCTGTTCGCCATTATCTTACTGAGGATCTCTGCGTCCACGTTCACTAAGAAGCTTGGCCTGTGGTTCTCTTTTTTCTTTGGATCCTTCTCTGGTTTTCATACCATGGCAACACTTGTTTCTAGGAATGGTTTTGACACACAAGTAAATGATTCTGACACTGAGTTACAAACAAGTTATATTCCAGAACATTCATGTGTTGGATTTATTCATAAGTCTGACAAAATAAAATGAGTCTTATATTCCTTTGACAAAAATATACAGCGTAAAGTATAAAAAAACCAATATATGCAAAAATACTGTAGATAAACTAGTTTTACTGTTACAGTTATCTGACAATTGTGGTACAAGGTCAGGGTTAGGGCGAGCTATGGCCACCATTTGTCGACATCTGTGTTTCGGTGAAAGTTTGCAACTCAAAGGCTTATAAGTCAGGAACTTAAATATATTGGTTCCTTCAATTTTATTAGAATTTGAATAGCATTAGTGGCATCAGACTGTCCCTAAAGTTCTTGTAGAAGGCATCAGTGACTCCATCGGGACTTGGGCTTTTCTTTATCGGCAGTTTTTCTTTATTACTTCTCCAATTTATTGACTGATATTGAACTATTGAAGATTTTTTATGTCTTTGCTTGCTTGGTTTGTTGCTATTTTATTTTGTTTTAGACTGAGTCTTGCTATGTAGTTCAGCCTGGCCTTGCACTCACTATGCAACCCAGGCTGGCCTCACACTCATGGCATTCCTTCTGCCTCAGCTTCCCAAGTGCTAGGCTTTCAGGCATATACCACCACACCCTGCCTAAAGTTTTTGTATCTTTTTGATTCAGCTCTGGCAATTCATATATACCTAGGAATCTGTGTGTTGCTTCTCCATTTTCCATTTTATTAGAGTACAGACTCTCAGGCTAAGTACTAATGATCACCTCGATTTCTGCAAGATCCCTTGTGAGTTCACCCTTTTCCTTGCAAGCGCCATGGATCTGGGTCTTTTCTCCTTTGGATAAGGCTGGCTAAAGTTTAGTCTAGTTTGCTTAATCTTTCAAAGAACTGACTTTTTGATTCATTGATTGTGTTTTTTTTAAAATCTCAATTGCCTAATTTCTGCCTTGATCTTTATTTTCCTTCTTGTTATTCACTTTGGGCTTCAATTGCTCTTCTTGCTCTAGAACCTTGGTACTCAGCACTAAGTTATTCATTTCTGCTCACTCTGCTTTTCTGATGTCGAATTCGTTACTACAAATTTCCCCAAAGGACTTCTCTGTGTCCCAGGAGTTCCAATGTGCTGCATCAGCTTCATCCTTTAACTACAGAATCTGTTTAATTTCCTTTTAAATTTCATCTGGGCCTCATTGGTGGTTCATGAGGGTACTGTTTAATTCCATTTATAAGTGTGAGAGCAGTGTGATTTCTGCTGTTGTTGTGAGGAACGCTGTATATCTACTAAGTCTATCTGTTCAAAGGTTTTGTTCACCTCTGATATTTATTTGCTGTTGATTTTTTGTTTAGTCCACTTGTGATAGTGGAGTATTGCGATACCCCAGTGCCATATTAGTGCTTACTGATGGCTTATATCCATTAGTATTTATTTTATAGAGCTGGGTGTGCTAGTACTTTATTTGTGATTGTTATTTCTGCCTCCTGAGTTGCTCCCTTAACAAGCATGTAGTGACCTTGTTGTCTTCTCTGAGCAGTCATGGCTTGAAACCCTTTTGTCTGCAGGTAAAATCGCTGCCCTGCTTTGCTTTTCCTGTGCTGTTGCTGCGCGGATCGTTGTTTTTCATCATTTGGCTTTCAGTCTATGAGTTTCTTTTTGAGTTAAACGTGTTTCTTGCATGCTGCACATTGTTGAATGCTGGCTGTTGATCCATTCTGTCAGTCTGTTTCTCTTACTTGGCAAATCAAGAATCTCCACACAGATGGTGACAACTGATAGATACTGACTTGTCCTTGTCATCGTGTCATTTTTCCTGCTGTGGACTCATTTTCTTTCCTTTCTATTTAACTGCTTCCCTTCTATGGTAGATTAATTCTTTTGGGGTTCTTAGCATTATTATCTCCATTATCTTTTTCTAGAAAATCATTCAGAACATTTGAGAGAGCTAGTTTGATGTACATGAATTTCTTCAGGTGTTCTTTATCATGGAAATATCTTCTTTCTCCATCAGTTTTAAAAGATGGTTTTGCAAGGATACATCAGTGTGAGCTGTAGGTTCTTTTCTTTGAAGGCTTGAAGTACTTCACTCCAAGCTCTCTTTGATGTCAGTGTTCATGTTGAGAAGTCTGCTGTGATTCTGATGAGCTTCACTTTACAGGTGATTTGCTTCTTTTCTTTAACAGCTTTTAATATTCTGCTCTTGTGTTGAATTTCTGTAATCTTGGCTTTTATAAGCCTTGGTATAGTTTATTCTGATCATTACTAATTGGAGTTCTATATGCTTCATTTACCTGTATGTCAAATTACTTTTTTCATGCTTAGAAAATTTTCCACAATTACTTCTGTGAACAGGTTTTTTAATGTCCTTTGTGAGATCTTTAATTTTTTTCTTTGATTCCTATCAATCTTATATTCTTCTTTGTATCATCTGGAAGCCATTTGGTTGATTTTCATGATCCTTTGCAGTGTGTGTGTGTGTGTGTGAGAGAGAGAGAGAGAGAGAGAGAGAGAGAGAGAGAGAGAGAGACTGTGTAGTCCAGTCTGGTCATTAACTCACTGCATAGCCCAGGCTAACCTCAAACTCATGGCAGTCCTCCTGCATCAGCCTTCCACTGCGGGAATTACAGATGTTACGGAACCACCCCCCACAGAGGGTATCAGTCTCCCACTCAGCAATATGGCACTTAAATGAAAAATAACAAGGAGAGAGTATGCTGCAGTCGAGGAGCTCTGAGATGACTCAGTGTTCTCTGTGAATCCAAGAGCTCATGCTTATTAGAGTGCGAGGGAGGAGACGTTTGCAGGCCTGACTGTCAGGAGAAGCAGCACTCTTGCCCCAGACATGGAGGCCACCAACTAGCAGTGCAAAGGGCCCCTTGATGCATACAAGGCTGGCATCTTTACTGTGGAAGGTAGATTGCCTTTGAGTCCCGTGGTCTCAGCTGAGATGGAATCTCGGGTCTTAGCCGGGGATCTCACAGGCTCTTCCTTGAGCTCCAATTTCAGCCACCAGGAGGCGGGCTGCTCTCTCCTGCACGTTGCTGCCTTGCTGTGCTGACTCACTGACGCTGCAGCAGACTGGACCAAATTCTTTTAGCCAGCTAAGGGGACACCTGTTCCAACTTAGCTAGCTGTGCCCGTCTTGGTGAGCAGGGCTGACGTGAAGCTCAAGGCCAGGGGCCTTGTATCTCAGGAAGGTGCAGGTTGGCGGTCCCCAGAAGGTGTGCGCCACCACACCCAGCGGTCTGTTGCTGCTTTTAAGAAGTCTTTGTTTGATGATCGCTAACCACAAACCTGTTTTCTAGATCTGACATTCTTTTTGAGATGCAGTCTGATTATGTAGCTCCAGGTGGTTTTCCGCGTGCTGTGTAACCCTGAGTGGCCTCAGACTCGTGGAGATCTTCATGCCTCTGGCTCCCAAATGCTGACTACATGCGTGTGCCACGATGCCCATCTTATCATTTTATTTCTTAAAACAACTTTGCTGATTAAAATAGTGTTTGCCCTTCTTTGTAAAAAAGGCACAGAATAAAGTTTATATATTACATGTTGGGCAACAAGTACTTCCAATAATGTGAATGTTATTTCAGTTTCCTTGTCTAACTCTATTATTTAATGAAAGTCATACCAGTTTTCCTGTACAAGACGTGCTGTGTTTAACGTAAGTTGGATTTACATTGACTTCCTAACATATATGTTTTTGAGGAACTGTTGGGTCCGCGCTGACCCAGATCTCCACGGGCAGGGAAACGCCAAGAGACAAGGGTGAGAGCTCAAAAGTTTACTGAACCACGCGTGGGACCCCGCACCTAAGGCGGTTGCGAAGCCCCGAGCAGTCGTTACAGGCAGGTTTGTAAAGGCAAAACCCACAAAATTAGGGGGAGGCAAGCGCACTACAGAAGCTAATTGCATTGGTTAATAGGGGTTGACCTTTACATTGATTGGCTCGGAGCGGGGGGGATTTTTCTGACAGAATAACATATTTCTGTAACACTTGGCTCGGCACGAAGGAAGTTTTTCGGGCGGAATGACATGTTTGGGTAATCTTGGGGGGACATCTTGTGGTTGTTAAGGGGTAAGAGGGAAAGTTGAGCAAGCAGGTTACAGATGCCAATAGCAACTGTTATTCTATAGGTGACCTTTACCAGGATTGGTTGAGGGCCATCTGGGGGAACAGAGTTTGAGGACATTGTGTGTATACAGCTACAGTTGCTTGGGAACTTTGTAATCAATTATAACTTTCCCAGAACATTTAGCAACAGGTGAATCAAAGGGCTAAGATGGAGCTAGTCTAGCGTGGGGCTGGGTGTTGTCTTGGGACTTTTTATTTTTACCTTTACAGAACATTTGTATGTGCTAGGGAAAGTAAATTCTTATCAAATTTTCTCATTTTTTAATTAAAAATTTTCCTCATCTGACACTTCATTGACAATGGCTGATATTGTATTTTATATTTTTTCAAGGTAGATATTTAAGCTAGAAACTTAATTACCCTTAAACTTGCCCCGAATGCTTAGAGACTAAGCGATGGCGCTGTGGAGTGCCGGTGTTTCTGCGTTGTGTGATCAGTTCACAGAGGACATTCAGTTTCTGGGCTATGCCTTCTTTTCGTTTGTTTTCTGTTGAGGGGAGGCCAGTAGGACACAACAGGCCACTTCTAGGAGATTTCAAAAAAAAAGTTTACAATGAGAAACTCCAGAAAGATTTACAGATTTATTTTCCAAAATTACAGTCTGAAGTCTTGCTGGTTTATAAAACAAAGAAAAGTCAAGCAGGGAAAGCAGCTTACTCAGAAGGGTGCACGTCTGACCGCCTCTTCCGTTACGACTTTTGGGTGATTTGTAGCCCCACGATTACAATATCCCCACGTTTTACATGGTACCGCTCCCGCTTAGCACGCAGCAAGACCTACAGATGATTGTTGATTTCTGAAGCATCTGGAACCGCCCTGGGGTCATTTGCTCACTGTATTTCATGAGCCCTATCTCAGAAGACGACAGTGCAGCACTACACAAGAGACACTTTTAGATGAAATCCAGGTAACTTGGGTAAGACCCAGGTACGAGAGATAAGCACTGCCTTACAATATTTATTACACTGTTCAAATATGCAGTGCACGTTTGCAAATCTGAGATGAACGTAGCCTGCCGTGCACACCTCATGACTTACTCATGGTGCACCTCTGCTCTTCGTGTGTGGTGCTGTGTTGTCCTGCGTGTGTTTGTTCATGAAAGTAGCTCCCATTATTGCCAGAGGCTGAGTAAGAGTGAAGACTTCTCCCTACCGGGCCCTGCGTGACAGAGGGCACTGTAGGGCTTCTGGCCGTTTTCTTCTAATGAATGCTCAGTCAGCATCAGATAAAAGTGGACTCCGGTTGTGTTCATGGACTCAGAGCCCATGCTGGCAACTTCGACTGGCTCGGCTGCCTTTCTTCAGATCTGTGAGCACAGGTCCTTGGGGGGCAGAGCCATGGGAGACAGGACGCAGCGTGGCACCCCAGCTGCTGCTGCTGCTGGGCTGGGCTGGGAGGGCTGGGCCAGGCGGGTTTTTGCTGCGCAAGATGTCCAGGAGCAGGAAACCCGCCTGAGCAGCTGGCGCAGGCTCCTCGCCACCTGGAGCCCAAGCCCTGAGAGGCAGAGAGCACAAGCGGAGGACATGGCTCCGGAACGTGCCGCGTCCCCCAGCTGGCGTGTGGCGGAGCCTGGGGTGACATTGGGAGCACTGGACGGAAGGCCATTTGCACTCTGCTACCTTCCCTCGTGAGGGGACATCTGAATGGCAGCCGCCTGAACTATGCTGTTTTAATTTTAACAGTAGGAGTCAGGTCTCCTTGAGTTGCAGACGTGCTATATTTATTCCTTTACAAATGAACAAGCAGTGAGCTCGGCATTGTGACCTGGCTTCAGAGAAAGCAGAAACTCCAGGGTTCAGAAAAGTAGGAACAGCGCGGGAGCCAGCCCCCAGGAACCCGGGAGCAGGGGTGTGGCCGAGGTCAGGCCTGGCATGCAGGGACCCGAGCCAGTTCACATCCGGTCTTGGAAGGCCGCGCTCACTGGCGCTCTGCCTCCCTGCTCTCTTTCACGTGACACTGATGGCCAGCCGAACGGCTTGCCCACCTCTTTCTTTTTTCTTTTTTTTTGTCTTTTTGAGACAGGGTCTCACTATGCAGTTCAGGCTGGCCTTAAGCTCACTTTGTAGCTCAGGCTGGTCTTGAACTCACAACAATCCTCCTGTCTCAGCCTCCTGAGTGCTGGGATTACAGGCATGCGCCACCACGCCCGGCTTGCCCACCTCTTTCTATTTGCGTTTAGCATCGTCTGCTGTTGCTGCTGCTTCCTTCCTACTTAGCTTGCTTGGCTCCTCATGGCCCTGCTCAAGGCCTCTGGATTCTTTCTTTCTTTAATTTTATTTTGAATATTTTCAATACTTCGCTTTTCAAGTCGCCCATTCTCTCAGTGTTTCTTAATCCTAGCCCCTGAAATTTACACTGCCGAGGCAGAGCCTTGCTTGCAGGTCAGGCCCTTCGAGTAGAGCAGCCTGGGCTGCCAGGTGCCTGTGCTCGTTGGCTGCTGCTGACCTGGGGTGGCAGGTCCCGCTGGGCAGGAGGACTGTGGGTGCAGCCAGGGTGGTTGGCGACGTGGCAGACACAGTGGCCGCGCGACCAACAGCGACGAAGGTGGACCTCCCACCAGAATAGCAAGTCAGCCGCGAAGAAGGAGACCGCAGTGTGTCAGAGACGCCAACAGCTACTTCCAGGGGACATGGGAACTGGGGTCTTTGGAAAGTGGGCCGTGGGCCACGAGTCATCAGCGAGACACCCGCGGGCACAGGTGGCTTCTCGCAGGGAACCCCAGAGACCTCCGCAGGTGCTTCGGCCCCTCCTCTGGCTGCGGTGTTGTGCACACATGGCAGTTCTTTAACACTGAGATGTTTCCTGCATTTTCCAGCTTTGAGAGAATTGAGGATAAAATCATGTATTTTCCCTCTCCATTCTACTCATCTTTAAAATTTATTAATGATATAATATGCAAATGTATTCACTCAGTGAAAACTTCAAGCATTTCATAAGCCAAGTCTGCCTTGACCCTAGTCTCAGCAGCCTTTCAAACCTGCCTCTGTTCGTGTACAGAGTTCCACTTTATTGTTTTCTGTAAGTAAGCACGCAGATTCAGTGCTTGGCAGGCTAGAACTGGTTCAACCAGGATTTTTACAGCTCAGAAATTCCTGATGCCAATTTCTACAGTTTCAGAGAAACCTGATAAAAGAGAGCTGGCTGCCGAGCGCAAAGGCACCAAGAGATGGGGGGAGGCGGGAGCAGACCGGGGGGTCGAAGGAGTTTACTGTGTGCCTACAGCAGCAGTGCCGCTTGGGTAGCAGCACAGCGGGGCTCCCTGCGCCCTGAGACAAATGCAAGGGGTCTCTCCATGCTGGGCACGGTGGGCTTCCGCCAGCTGGAGTGCATCTGGGCCTCCTCAAAAGCTGTCACATGTAAAGTGTCAGTTAAGAAACACCCTGGCATCCTCGGGTGTCAAGAAACATTTTTAGACTTTGTTTATCGGAATTTGGAGTGTACACCTGAGCCACGTGACAGACAAAGTAGCTGTGATGGCCAAGAAGGTAGCAGTTGGTCGGATCGGGCTCAGTCCCTGTGCACTCTCAGATGCTGTTGTCGTTTGGGTTGGGGTTGAAATCAAACTCAGGACCTCACGCTGGCCCGGCAAGTGCTCTGCACCTGAGCTAAATCTGCAGCCACTCACTGATTCTGAATGCCCACAGGGCTGAATGGTGAGAGCTGCAGATTCCAGGGAAAGCAACGCCCCCAGGGATCAGTTGGCCCCTGAGGTGCATGAGGGAGGACACCCACCTATCTCAGAAAAGGAGGCAGTGACTTGGCTTCTGCCTGGCTGGGTCTGCAAGCTCTGCACATCTGTGCGATAAACAGTAGCTGAATTAAACCAGTGTGAAGGTCAGGATCAGCTGATAAAACCAGAAGTTCCCTCACTACCGATGACCACAAGATGTCCCATATATGCCGATAGGTGGGTCAGCCAGGGTAGCACTTGCCTATGGCCCCGGCTTCCCAGGAGATTGAGGCAGGAGGATTGTGAGTCCCAGACCAGCTGAGGCAACTTAGCAAAGCCCTGTCTCAAAGTAAAATCAAAAGAGCTGGGCCACATCTCAGTGGTGCACTGCTTGCCCAGCGCATGCAAGGTCCTGGGTCACTGTTGATGGTTATAGGAGAGGAGAGGGGAGGGGAGGGGAGGGCAGGGGGAGGGAAGGGAGGGATAAGAAAAAGAAATTTTATTTGATATATCCCACCTCCTCACAAAACCGCTGTCGCCACTGCAGCCTCTTTATTTAGAAGTCTTCAGGGAGACTTGAATTGGGAATTCAACGCTGCATAGAATCCTAACCAATTCATAACTTAAAAGCTTGATAAATTGGAAAGAATTAGGGAAAAATTCAGAATTCTAAAAATTCTCTTTTCTAAACTGTTCAGTGAGGCATACTTACATGGCAAATTCTGTCAGTCTATCTAGGCCCCCTTAGATCTTTCCCAGGGGCCAGCCACCAGGGGGTCCTTCAGCAGGATTCGTGAGTGGGGCTCTGCCAGGCTGGCTTCTGGGGCTGTGCCTGGCAGGGGGGGAGGTCATGGAAAGGAAGTGTGCTGTCAACCACAGAGGGGCAGAGACGGGCCGGGTGAGAATTATAGTACTGGAAAATAGATCAGGCAGAGTGCGCGGTCCAGGTGAGGGTGGGGGAGTGGCTGGAGCTACTGCCTGGCGTGACAGATGAAAGAATCGGGGCAGTAGTTAAGTGGCTGTGCAAGATTCGGACACTGGGTGAGACAAGCTGGCAAGTCTCCGGTCTTTGGTGTACTAGCTTCCTGCCGCCCAACCTGCAATCCTCCTTTACTGTGTGATGTATTACTAGCAAAATGAAATTACGTGCAGGCTTATTTAAAAAGTTCTACTAGGAAAATTCCAGTGATAACTTTCATCAATAAAAACAATGCCCTCTGTGCCCTCAAACTGCATTTCGCTCCCCACAAGCCAGCAGAAGTGGTGAGGGTGCTTACTGCCCTGTCTCCATCTTCCTTTCTGGGACCTTGGGCCCTTCTATCTCTCACACCTCCCCGAAGCTCACAGAAAGTTCCAGGACACAATTCACACTTTGGGCCCTGGGTTGATACCGGGAGAAGTTCGGAGGAGAGAGACAGCTAAGAGCAGCTGCCATCCTGGACAGGCGCGTTGGCCCCACTGGCCTGGCTCGGAGGGAGTGACGTTCCAGGACTAAGTGCCAGGGAAGGGCTTCCCTCCCGGCGGGAGGAGCCAAGGCTCGGCCTGTGCTGCAGGCGCTGAGGAGGAAGCCCCGACTCCCTTAAACCTGGAAGTCTTGCAGCTTGACTGCCTCGGCCCCACCTGGGGTCTCTGTGTGGGTTTCCCTGAGCGTCTCCCGGGCCAGCCCTGAGAGTGGAGAGTGGCACACGTGCCGACCCCCACGGCCCTTTCCACCATACTAGCGCATGCCACCAAGTGGGTTCTCACTCGGTGACTGAGTGAATTCCTGTCTGAAACAAGCTGAAGAAGTATTTCAAAGCTAGTTGTCTTTCTGTGGTGGGAATTTTGCTAACTGAGGAGGGGAGGTCAGGCGGCCTCCCAGCAGGGAGAGAATTTTGAGTGCTAGGGAAAGAGCGGCAGCATTGGAAGAGAGGCAATGCTAAAATACACCGCTTCCTCTTTGTTCTACTTTCAATGAAACATTTTGGTCTCCATGAAGTTTGGATGACACATTAAAGGCAATTTCCTCAGCGTGGTTCCAGCTGCTGATTAGACTCCAGGCCTCCTGGAGCACGCTGTTTGTGTTACTGACTGGGCATCAAAATTCCTATTAATTTCTTGGTTCAAATTATTATTTTAAAAAGAGAAACTTTCAAAAAAACTTAGAAAAGACGTTTTCAAGCATCACTGAAATTTAAAATGAGTTTTCTTTAAATGCACATGGAATTATCTTAATGATATTAAATGATTCTGCTATAAATAATCTTCAAGAAACATAAAAAGCTTTTAGATAACTAAGGCCAACTTTTGACATTGTTTTTTAGTCAGAAGTCTTTCTGATTGGCTTTGAGAACAGGCTGGCCAGGAGGGAGGGTGAGGCGCCTGGGACTGTAGGGTGCTTGGCCCCGGGGTTTCCCTGAGGACCCTGAGGGCTGGGCTTGGCAGAGCTAAGAGGTTCTGCAGACACCTAGGAAGAGAGTCTGAGGTTACTGGAGCCGTGGCCCTGAAGGGCCCGTCAGTCTTTCTCCTTTACCCTGTGCTTGCTTCATGTGTATGGTTTTTCTCCACCAAACACACCTGCCATGATTTTCTGCCTCTCTGCAGGCCCCCAAACAGAATGGCTGATCTATTACAGACTATGTCAGGGTCTGTGTCTAGTTGTACCCCAGAGCCTCATGCACTCATGGGGGGACTTGGAGAGTTTGTGATTAACTCAGGATTCACTGGGATTATGTGTGTAAGTGCTTTTGGGATTATGGGTGTGAGTGCTACACCCAGCCTGGGGCAGAGAGCCTGCATGCAACTTAAGGGACACAGACTTGCGCCCTGCTGCCACCGTTGCTGCTGGCCCTCCCTTTCCTCTGTGCTCTCTGCCGTGGCCATGAGCTGCTGCCCTCTGTCTAGTGCTGCTCTGCCTTGCAGCCAGCTGGGTGTGGCCTGAAACCTCTACAGACTGAGCCCAGGAAGCTTTTCCTTCCTTAATTTTGGGTGTCGCGTATTTGTCCCCTTAGTGAGAGAACAGTAACCAGGACAGACTAGAACCTCCAAAACTTGGAGCCAAAATAAACCTGTCCTCGTCGCAAACTAATTATCTGCAGTGTTTTATTATAGTGACAGAAACCCGACCAGCACAGACAGAAAAGGCTGTGTGTTGCCTCTCGCCATGCACACGAGAAAGCCGGGGCCAGACCACGCCTCAGGGCCGAGGAGCCAACCTGGATTCGCTTCACTGAAATGAAGCTTGAGTGCGCTCCATTATGTCAGTGGTTTACTGTCAGCATCAGCATTACAAGTATGACTTTTCAATAGGATTGACATTAAAAACTATGCACTCGAAGCCAGCTCGGTGGTGCATGCCCGTCCCCACAGCATGCAGGAGGCTAGGGCAAAAAGACCACTGCTAGTTCAAGGACGGACAGGGCTACAGAGTGAGCTCGAGCCAGGTCTCGACCAAACAAGATTCTGTGTCAAAACAAGAAACAAACAGAAAGGAGGCTGGACAACGGCTCAGTGGCAGCCCACGGACCTGGCACACATGCGTCCCTGGGTTTGATCCCCAGCACTACAAATATAAATAAATAACTACATTCAATACCCATTTTCTCTTGAGAATTTTTTGAGAAACATAATGCAGATACAGGAAAGTCCATAGCACATATGTAGTATGCAGTTTAATGAACTGATGTACAAATACACAAAACCCCAAGAAACGAGGTGCTGCCAGCTATCACCAGCCCCTAGAATGCCTGATCGGTCCCCTCTCAGTTATAATGTCTTCCCTTCCTGCGAGTGACAGCCGTCCCAACTGGGAGCACAGTGAGTGCCTTGCTTTGTTTTAGAACGTTGTCCTCTGGATACCCAGCCCTGAACACAGCAGTCGGCCCCACCCTCAGGCACAGCCTAGCACAAAGGGAGACACGCGGACAGCACCTGCACCGCTCAGGGGGTGCGCCGGCCAGCCCAGTGCTCTAGAAGCTGAGAGGCAGAGTCTTGGTTCAAGCCCAGCCTGGGCAACTTGCTGATGTGTCAAAATAAGAATTAAATGTGGCTGGGAGACTGACCCAGAAGGCTCTGGGTTCCAACCCTAACACCGCCCCCCCAAAGTTAAAAAAAGCATCTGTACTGAACAGGTATAGACTTTTTCCCCGTTGTTATTCTCTAAATATTATAGTATGATAACTATTTACATCACAGTGGGCATCATAAATAACCTAAAGTGATTTATTCTAAATTATTATCAGGGAGCTGTGGCTATAGTCCAATGCATATTGCTTGGTTAGCTCTTTTGAAATTGTTAATTTTAATTTTGCATTGCAGCAGGGCCTTGCTAAGCTGCTGAGTGGGGCTCTAACTCGCAACCCTCCCAGGCTGACGGGAGCAGAGCTTGAGCCCCTGTGTCCAGCTGACCCAGCGTTTCATAGGAAGGTTCCACTGAATTTCTAAGTCTTTGAAGGCTCTCCTATCGCCTTTGTGCTATGAATTTCTGGTGTTGTTCTGTGCGGTCAGAGTGCACACTTCCGACTGTTGCAATTCTGCTAATATCGTTAGGTTTTGTGCTTCACTTCGCACATGGCTGATCTTGCTGAATGAATGACCCTTACGCACATGAAAGGAGCATGACCAGGGAACTGCACGGAGCCCCAGCCTGACGCTCCTGGGAGAAGCCCCAGCTCCACGCCCGCCCCGCCCGTGGCTGGGGTGCACCTCAGTTGATCTGTGTTGTCCATGTTTGTTGACTGGGAGCGTCTGTAAGCGTCAAGAAGGTCCACAAGTGTGACACTTGTTCAATCGCACACCTGTGCGACTTTTCTCCACATTATGGAAGAGCAGATTAGGTCCCTGGAAGAGCTGTACATCTACATTTGTCCTGTTCTAGCAGCTTTTGAAGCTTGTTTTGAAACTCTCGTCACTAAGTGCGTGCACAACTTCATCTATCTTCTTGGAGATTTGACCTTTTAAAGCACCCTCATATAATGTCTCTGTTTGTGCTTACTCGTTTTCTCTTGTGGAGATTATGGCCTCGGAAGCTGTGGCCACACCAGCTTCCTTCCAGTCCACGTTTTTAGGGTAAATGTTTTCCCACCATTTTATTTTTGTCTGCTTACCACATTGCACTCGGGGCGCATTTCTCCTTCTGGCTCACGGGTGTCCCCTGTGCAAGAGATCTCCGCCTTCTGGCAGGCAGCTCCAGGTCAGAAGGCGAAGAGTGGTGCCCCCTGGCCGCCCCACCAGCCCACTGCGCATGGAGCGCGCTGCCCCGCTGACTTCTGTGCTCCTGTGGCCGGCTGGGCAGGGCAGGGACTCAGGCGGACAATAGCAGAGGCCTCGGCGGCTCCCCAAGCCGAAGTACTTCCTGTTCAGCTTTTTGCAGGAAAGCAGCCGCACCTTCTGTTTAGACAATTTACAATTATTAATAAGTTTGGGCTTAGCTTCACCATTTCTTTTTTTTTTTTTTGTTGTCTTTTTGAGACAGGGTCTCACTATGCAGTTCAGGCTGGTCTCGAACTCACAACAATCCTCCTGCCTCAGCCTCCCGAGTGCTGGGATTACAGGCATGCGCCACCACGCCTGGCAAGCTTCACCATTTCAATATTTTATTTCTGCTTTTTAAAATTCTCTTGGGTTGGGCCAGGGAGATGGCTCAGTAGAATAAGCGCTTCCCTGGCAAGCACAAGGGCTGGAGTTCAATCCCCGGCTCTGCAAAAAAAAAAAAAATATCTTGGGTTGTTCAAACATTTCATAGTATTTCATTTCAATTTATCTACTTCTGTATATTATTTTGTGTAGTTTTTTTGTGTATTTGGTACAGGGTCTCACTACTCAGCTCAGACTTGTAGTGATCCTCTTGTCTCAGCCTCCCCAGTGCTGGAATTACAGAAGTGCTCCACCACGCCCGCCCGCACTAGGTCACAGGCTCAGTGCACCCGTGGAGTCAGGGCTGGCATGCATGTGGTACTGGGGCTCGAACCCTGGTCACTGTCCTTGCCAAAGCACATACTTGGTCTGCTGAGCTATCTCACTGGCCCTTTGTATCGTTTAACTATGTGCTCAAGAACTTATCTAGAAAAAGTATTCAATAATCTCCTTATGGCCAACATTTTCCCACTTGGCGTGAGGAACACAGAAGTCTTGCCTCCTTATGGCCCCCTTTATCCTTCCCCTTATGCTCTGGCTGTCTTATGTATAAAGCTATGAGACAGGTTATAAACTCTGCTTTCAGTTGTAAGAATCTTTCTGAAAGCTTACCTATTATGTTTGCCCAGATATTTAACCACCTAGAATCCTATTTGTCAGCACTGCCTTTATAAATTTCTTTTCATTTCTTCCCTATCCTTCAGAGTAGGTCTGCAAACAAGGGGTTCTTCATTTTCTTTAATTTGATGATAACTTTATTTCACTGTTTCTAGAGGTTCCCAGCTCTATCTATAGAATTCTAGGTTTCTTTCTCTTAGACCTTAAAAACGTGATGTTTTATGTCCTGTAGGTACACTATTACTGCAGGTCTATGCTGTCTAAGAAAATTAAGGGAGATTCTCAAGGTTTATGGTTTTCCCTTATTCTTACTCCTTTTCTCTTCTTAAGCCTTATTTTTTTTTAAAAAAAGAATAAGAAATAATTAAAAAAACACATTGGTAACAGTTCAGATTGGTACAACCAGCATAGAAATCAGTCTGGAGAGTTCTCAAAAAACTAGGATTAGCAATTCCATTCAACCCAGATATTACCCTCTTAGGTATTTGTTCCAGAAGAACTGAAAACATCATGCCACAGAGACAATGTGCACCCATGTTTATAACAGCACAATTTGTCATAGCTAATCTTGGAAACAACCCAGATGCCCATCAACTGACAAAGATGTTGTCTTTTTATACAATGGAGTATCACTCAGCTACAAAGAAAAATAAAGTTGAGACTTTTTAAGTAAATGGATGCAACTAGGGACCATCCTCCTAAGTGAAATAAATCAGACCCCCGCATGTGCACGCATCATGTCTCCCTGCCGTAAGAACCCAGAGTAAATGAAATCTGAAAGGGACAACAAATACTGTAAAAGGGAAAGAAACTGTCCAAAGGGAAGCAACAACCAAGATGAGGGAAAGGAGGAAAGAAGGAGGGGAAAGAGAACCGCACAGGCAAGCCATATCCACCTAGTCTCTGCCCCCAGCAAGGACGCGAAGCCCAGCGCTCCAGCCAGCGAGCACTGAGCTGGGCTTCACTGGCATCTGCTTGCGTCCTCGCCTCCATGCACCCGCCGATCGGCCTCTTTTGTTCTCTCCTCTTACTGAGAAAGCAGATCTTAAACAACTGCCCCAGTCTTGAAACAGGTGACAGGGTACAGGCCCGTAGTCTAGGTTAGAATGCCAGCCAATTGCTGCCTGCAGTGCGGAGTAGATGTCCCATGGGAACATAGGGAATGTTTGATGACTCCCAGGACAACCTCCTAGCACTGCGTCAATTGCTTCACTCCGCTCTTCCCTTCTTGATTTATAGGAAGGAGAATTTCTTACTCATTCTCCTGACCCATGAAAAAGAATCAAAACTGGAAAGACAGCACATGCCTTCCTTTGGTCAGCAGAAGCTCACCAGAGGCCTTCCCTTGTGGTTTCAACAAGTGACACCATAGTGGCCAGGTGTGTGTGATGCCCAGCGAGAACATCTGGATGTGCTCACTCACCCGCCCACCCGGGTCCTGCTTCTGCCGCCCTCTGGAGCTCTTGTCTGGTGTTCAGCAGAGCTATGCATCTCTGACACTGTCATTTCATGGGTGTTTGTTACAGCTGCTAATCTTAGATGTGGAAATACTGACCATGAAAGGCGAGTAGAGCAGTGCAATTCGCTCAGCAGATTTGCACAGGAAGGTTGTCTTGCGCTGCTTAGCTGGTCAACCACACTCACCTGATGGTAACGCAGCTACTGTCCGGAGGCTAGGCCTGCCTGCCTGCTGGCTCTTCACACCTCCCTCTAGAGGACAGGAGCCTGGGGCTCCGGCTGGGGACAGCCACAGAGTCAGAGCCCCCAGCCCAGAAGGTGTCTATTTCCTTTCGTCTTGAGAAGTTAAACCTCCCACCAGGGTGAAGGGTTCAGAACTTGCTCCCCAAAGTATTGCATTTCACTTAGACACATCTGTTATTTAACACCACAGGCCCTTGGGCAGCAGCATACACAGCAGGACTCTCTGTCTTCCCCTTCCTACCTAAAAGAAGATTGAAAAACTTTCTCAGGGGAAAAGTGCCCTTCTCAAAGGAAAGAACAATCTTATCAGAGACTGGGAATCAAGGCCTGAATGGACGTACACAAATGAGCTACTAACTAAGCCTTATCACCTGTCAATCTCCCCATATGACTCTCAGTCAGTGCCTGACAATTGACAGCCCTAGCCCAAACCCTTTTGTGTCCTCATGTCCCCATTTTGTTGCTCCTTATATGAAAAGGTATAAAAGATTTTGCTCCAACAGGTTCTTCAGATCTTCATTTTCCCCCCTTGAACTTACATGTTTCTTTCCTCCTTGTCTCTCTCATGCCAGCTTACTTCTCAGGCCAGTTTCGGAACCTAAGAGGGCAGGAGAGAGTATTTCTCCCCAACGACAGCAAGTCCTGATGCTTTGCAGGTTATGACACCCCTCAGCGAGAGCTGAACCATTTAATGCAATACACATAATAACCCTGAGACAGTTCATGTTGTTGTCATTTTCCATCTTTGGAAACTAAGTTCTATAGTGGAAAATACTGATTTGAACAAGGTTTCCATCTGGCTAGCGAGCGAGATTCTTTCAGGCCTGAGCCTGTATCGTTCAGTCGGAGGGATTGGGAGGGAAACAGAAGCCACAGGACTGGAACATCTTTTCCTGCACCAGCTTTGATGTGCTGCTTCTCTAAGCTCATGGGCTCCGGGGCCCATCAGTTCTGCTCTGTGTGTACAGATTCTTGGAATTCCTGGATGCCACCCACATTCTGGCTTCAGAACTTTTCCCTTGCTGGAAACATCCTCTGCAGCTGTGGGCAGCTCCTTCTCAGGGCTTTGCCCTCGTGTCTCATTCGAGAGCCTTCCTGGCCCATGTACACAGCAGCACTGCCTGTTCCTGTGACCCCTCCACTACCTCACACCACAGATGGGGTAGGGTGTTCCTAGGCATGACTAAAAGCCATCATGATGACAAAAATTCAATCAGCTTTTTATTATCACCGTATACCAAGAATCTTAAACATCAGTGATAGAATACTTTCTTCCAAGAAAGGCAAAAACAGATACCTTTTGTCACTCAAAGTTCTAAACAATTGTTACAATTACTTTTGAGATTTTTTTTTAAATCATATATGACCAGGAGTGATGGTCTATGCTAGTAATCTCAGCACTGGGGAGGATGAGGCAGGAGGATCACCACAAGTTCAAGGCCAGCCTGTGCTACACAGTAAGTTCTAAGCCAGCCTGACCTATATAATAAGAATCTGTCTCAGAACACACACACACACACACACACACACACACACACACACACACACACCTTCTAGGTACTATTTATTTATTTATTTATTTATTTATTTATTTATTTATATTTTGGTTCCAGGAATCAAACTCATGACCTTGAGCTTAGCAAGTAGGCGCTATGCTACTGAGCTATATCCCCAGCTATACATTATAAATTTGTATATTTCATTGCCATCTTTAAGACCCACGATGATATTCTGCTGGAAGTTTGGAGAACTTCAAGCTGGAGCATCTGCCCAAGCACCAACAGGCAAGTCTACACATGTTTTGAAAATTAAATTCATGGTTGTTCAGTGTCCAGATGGAAAGGGAACAAGGGAGCGGGTAGGAAAGGGAGGAGAGAGGGAGAAAGGGAGGAAAGGTGGAAGCAATGTCTTGTGAGTGGGGACAGGACCACACACAGAAGGGGGAGGATGGGAGCGGGGAGGACAGCTAAGCTACCTGGTGCCCAGGCACAAGTCCCCACAATGAACGTGATCAGTACGTGGGACAAGTATGTACTAACTTAAAAATGGTTTAACTGCTCAGGCTGCTCAAGCTCTCCCCACGTGCGGGTGCAGGTCCCGTCTTCATGGGAGGCCTAATCCTGCATCAGGACCAAGGGCGGACACCGAGAAGTGTCAAGTGGAGACACACTCTGATGAACAAGAACAGGCGAAAGACGGATTTTGATGAAGTCACTGACAAATTTTCAAATGGCTAAAAAAACCAGAAGCTATAATGTTCTTCATTTTTGTGACAGACAATATATGACATATTTCCTCTTTTCCAAAAATGCCCCACTACATGTAAAAACTTTAATCCATTTTTCCCATTTTTATTTTTCAGTCTACCATTGTTAAGAGGCCAGCAATACTGCTAAGTATTTGCTGTTGATTTTTATTTTCCTGGCATGATTATAAATATGAAGTCCAACAAAATGAAGTCCCCTCCTGCTTTTCCCTCCTGGCCACCATTAATACGGTCTTTGTATTTATTCTGTGCTGCTGTATAGTGACACTGTCACAGACACTCACTGTGCCCCCGTGTCTGCACCAGCGCTCAGGCCTGGCCTGAGGGGTCCTCCGCTCCTGGGCTGTAGATGCAGCCATGCACCCTTGAGGTCAGACTGGGGAAGGGTCTGCTCGCAGTCCAGGCGGTTGGTGTGGGGTGCAGCATCCGGCCTCTTCCTGGGTGTTGGTCAGGGCCCGTCTTTGGCTCTCTGCCATGTGAGCCTGCCCAGCAGGGCTCTTGCTCCCTCGAGGCAAGCAGCCCAGAGTTTCCCAGCAGCATGGCCCGGCCTTACTCATGGTGTTGTAGCTCATCACCGCTGTCACATGCTGTTGGTTGGAAGCAAGTCAGGGGTGCAGCTCAGGTGTGAGAGGGAAGGCCCGCAGAAGGCTTGCATGGCAGCAAGGGGCAAGGGACCCCCAGAATCTGCTTATCACATCATGGCTGGACACAATTTTTTGCAAAGTAATTTTGCTATCCAAAGGAGGAGGATATTTAAAGTCATCTCGGGGCATTGAAGGTAGTCAGTGTACCAGAGCTCTCCACGTTGCTCGATGCTCACCGCAGCACTCACCTGGCTTCTTATGTTCTCACTGTTTTGTGCAGTACTCGGTGTTATTTATACATGTAGCTGATATATAATGAACTATTTATTAAGATGCTGTCACAGTTGCGTGGGAGGTACATGCATACCGTTTCGTGCTCGCTGCGTATCGTTTCGTACTTCCATGCTGTGCACCACTCCCCTGCATCTCGCCGTCTCCCAAGAGGAGCTCTTGGCGGCAGGGCCTTCTGTGCTTCGCTGGCTACACTCAGCGCCTCAGGCCCTGCCCCGCACATAATGGAGCCTAAGTGATCAATATTTGATGGATCAGTGTGCGCAATTTTCGAAGTGCTAATAGGAGAACATAGTGACCTTTCAAGGTGTTTTATATCTTCTTGCCTTGTTACTTTCCTCACTGCTGAGACAAAAGCCCAACACCCAAAGTTAAATGAGGAAATGTCTGCTTAGCACACAGTCTAGACAGCCTTCAGCTGCCTCCAAGGCAGGGGCCATTGTGGAGAGGAAAAGTTCGCGGTGGGCAGAGGACAGCAAGGCCGTGAGCCAGGGCCGACCACAGCTCTTCCCATCCCTTGCGTCTTACCCAGGTCCTCAGGGCAGGCAGCGCTCACACCCTTAATCCCAGGGACCTTGTCCTCGCACTGTTGCACAATCAATCCCAGCACCACACACTCCAGGTCCAGCCTCCTCTGAGGAGGCCCCACCGTGACCCATGAGGATGACGCAGACCTCTCTTGTTGCAGCTCTCAGCGTACTGCAGGGTGCTATCAGGCCTCCTCCTTGCCCAGCTCGCACCTTCTCAGTCACTCATCCCCAAACCACTTCCCTCTTCATACGTTAATAAACCCAGGCTTGGCCCTGGGTCTAGGCCTTGGTTCTGGTTAGCCACTGTTCTGACTGGACTGAGGACCCCCGGCTCCCCACAAGCACAGACATGCATTTGACTCTTCATTCTTGCAGGAGGTGCACTGGAAGGGGTGGCTTGGGAGTGCTTATTGGGCTTCTAATAACTTTCCCTGGGATTGCAGATGTGAGCTGCTCCGGAAATGAGGCTCAGACCTGAAGCTCCATATATAGTGAATAAAGCAGCACAGGTTGGGACCTGACTGTGACGGACAGGAGGCAGCAGAGAGCTCGCACAGCAGGAGTCCTGAGGAGAGATCTTGTCCAAGTGCACGAGAGAGCGCCAGGGGCATCCACCGACCTGACGCAGACTGCACTTGAGTCTTAGCGATTTTGCAGGTGTGTGTGTGTGGGGCAGCTAACGGTCTATTTATAAGGAGCTGCAGGGTCCAGTGATGTTCTGAAAGCTATTTCCTTGTGGAGGAAATCTAGAGCCATAACAGGAGGCCACATTTTCCTACGTGATTTTAAGCGCAATACATGGTCCTGTGTGGCGGTCAGTCAGCCTTCCTGCTGCTGGACATAATACCTGGCACCCACGGCATGAAGGAGAAAAGGTTTCATCAGCTCGCGTCTGGGGTCTGTCATCAGCTCTCTCCAAGGCAGGAGGAGCATGGGGAAGGGCAGGGTAGGGAGAATCAGGGGGATTGAGGAGCAGCCTTAGGCCCCCAGGTCGTGACCCCCTTGATGCAACCCGACACCCTAGCGCTGTGGTCACCAGTGCCTGGGGCAGAGCCTGACCCCCATGTCACCAGCATAAGGTGTAAGAGGCTTAGCCAATGCCAGCCACGAGGCATTTAAGAACAAAAGGCAGATCGGCCAGTAGTAAAGGCTTTGATTGCAAAACCTATGATTTTTCAAGGTCTTAGAGAGCGCAATCCAACCCTTATGGAGGCTTTCTGTCGCTTTGGAGACACCCCGTAAAGTAGGGGCCCTGGGCTCCTGGCAAGTCGTAGCTCTAATTTCTGGATCCCACCTGAACGTGCGGCGACGCGCTAAGCAGCCCTTGTCTGCGTCTGTGCTGCATCGCGTCTCCCCGCCCGCCTGCTGAGGCCCGGTCCGTCATCCCTGCTTTCGCTGCTGCGAACGGCGCTCCTGCTTCCATTCTTTGGGCAGAGGAGGGGTTTGCGACCCTCAGGGGTCCGACTGGCGCCACATCTGCCTTGAACCACATTCCACATCTCTTGTAATGTGGCCCAAACCTCCTCATTTCTTTTCCTCGTCCCTGTTCCGGATCAGCACCACGATGTCGTCCTCAGTCTCGGGGGCGCTGGTCTTGGGCTCCTCCAGGGCGGCCGCCATCCATAGTCCCCGCTTCTGCGCATTTAGCAAGTCCTGGGGTCGGTCCGTCCCCCCGCCCCTACCCACTGGATTCCACAAGGAAGGCCAGCGGCACTGCAATTTAATGTGAAAAGAACAATTAATGGAGCAGAGGGAAGGTCGAATAGGAGAAGCAATTTATTTTATTTTTATGACAGAAGAGACAGTGAATTAAAGTTCATGAATGAAAATTTTTCCTTAAACTTTTCCTAGTTTTGTTAAGATAGTAAGCTGTGATGGAAACTGCCAAGGCTGACCTTGGATGATGAAAGGGAGTACCTATCCCTAGAAAGAAGACAGGCGAGTTCCAGCGTGAGAAATTTTTCTGTAGTCTGTTACAACCTGTAACGGTTGCCCTGAAGACCTGCATGTTATATTCAGCAGACTGTGTATTGATAACCCAGTGTGTGTTCTTTTGTTTTTAGCAGCCAGCCCCAGTTTTATTTGAGATGGCAATGTACTCATTTTAAGGCAAATCAAACCAAGCCAAATCTCCAGATTGTTTTCACTTGGCGTGCGTAGAAAGTCCATGTTTTCAACAATCTACCTGGACAGAAAGCAGAGGTTACAGTTGGAGAAGACGGACTGGACTACATATTGGTAAGTGTGACTTCCTACTAATTTTTCTTTTTTTAAATGTATTTAGTGCAGGGTCTCCAGGGTCTCACTACACAGATAGGACTCATAGTGATCCTCCTGCTTGCAGCCTCCCAAGTACTGGGATCACAGGCACGCGCCCCCACGCCCCCGGGGCGGGCCGGCACGGCACGCTGGCCCCCACGCCTATCTGAGAAGGCGCTGAGCTATCTGGCTGGGCCCCGATTAACTTTTATTGGGCTCTGGGCCTTCCTCAGAATGCAGCAACCCAATGAGCTGAATTTGGAAGCCCTCGGCCATCAGCACGTACTTCCTATTCTGTCAACAGAGGCAGAGGTACAATTTCTGATCTAGAAAGTACACATCAGTAAACAGCACCCGGCTGATCTCATCAGGCTGACTGAGAGAAGATTATTAAACACTCAGAAAGAAAATTCCAGGAACCTGCTTTCTAATTAACACTGAGATGAAATCCACAAAATAAATATGTACCCAAAGTTTATGCAGTCCCAGCGGAGAATGGAGGCAGACGCAGGCGGCCTACCCGGCTAGCATGAGAAGCGTGAGTATTTGTCGGGAACACGGAGTGGAAAATGGACGTTCTGTTCAGTTAACAAGGACAGAGAAAAAGGATGACAGCAACTTCCTTTGTCCAGTTAAATCAGGCTTCTAAGCAACAAGCTACTCTCTGACCTTCCCGGGAAGGGCCAGGACGGCTTCTAAGGACCATTGGGTAGCCAGCCACCCCCTGCAGATACTCAGCAAGTAGGAATGGAGAAAATAGTTTCTAAACTGAAAAATCACCCCAGGAAGAGTCTACAGCACTTTCGCCAACGTAGCCTCATTGTGTCTAGCTGAGACTTCTTAATTTAGAGAATCAGAGAGGACTGCAAAGAGCAGCAGGCCAGACTGAATACAGGCTATGTCCAGCAAAATCAAGAGGCCACTCTGCTTCTTGCTAATTTGTGCTGCATCTGCTCAAGAAAGGTTTTTTTAAAAAAAAAAAAAACTCCTCTGGCTCCTGGCCCTCACTCAGAGGTGCCTCCTCAGCATTCGGGAAGCTGTGTGCTCTCTTAGTTACATCAGTGACCCGCAGCTCTAAGACTCAGGAACACTGCTGATTCTGCCTGGATTAGTTTCCAGCTGCCTGCCCCCAGCAGGCATGTGGTGACATCAGGTCCTGCTGTGAGTCTGTGGGAATCAAATCTCTCTTGGTGCACAATCATGTCCAAGGTGCTGTGACAGAAATTGCAGTTAAACGCTGAACTAACCACACAGATTTTAAGACTGTTTCCCCTCCATTCGTACATCTTTCCTTTGCCTCAGCTTCTTCTTTAAATTCAGATTCCATCAAAAGCCATAAGGGGAGACAAAAAAAAAAAAAAAAAAAAAGCTGGGCGTGGTGGTGCAGGCCTGTAATCCCAGCACTTGGGAGGCTGAGGCAGGAGGATTGTTGTGAGTTCGAGACCAGCCTGGGCTACAAAGTGAGCTTAAGGCCCGCCTGAACTGCATAGTGAGACCCTGTCTCAAAAAAAAGACAAAAAAAAAAAAAAAAAAAGCCATAAGGGGTATCCATGAATCAAGCTCCCTGTTCCTGGGAGACTCCGACCACGTGACCGAATTTGGTGTTCTGATTCCCATCATTAACCCTTCACGATGTAAGTGGATTTGAGTCTTTCCATGGTCAGAAAGTAAACACAAGGGATGTGTGGCATGATATTTTAATGTCATTATCATCATTGCTATAGAAGCAATGTATATAGGTATATGATTTTAAAAATTCTAGCAAAATAGGCTGGTAAAAATGAAAACTCAAATTGCCTCTCTCTTCTGTCCCTGACTTGCATTCACTGAAGTATAATGCAGGCAAAACTGGCCATAAAGCAGAGGGTTGGAGGGTCCCTCCAACCCAGGGCAGGCTTGCAGTGTGCCTTGGCAGGAGAATACGGTAGGAGGGGCAGCGGACCAGTCCACAGACCTGGGCCTCGGGGCCCGTGGCTCCCTGCCTTACTCTCCTGGGACAGTGAGGCTCCCTGGGAGTGCTCAGCCCAGAGAGAGGCTGCTGGGACTCTGGGACAGACTGTGAGGAACGAGCTGCTGCACCCGGCTCTGAGCTGCACCACAGCCAACCTGGCCAGAGCAACCTGGAGGAGTCCAGCCCGGGTTGCTGCTACCTGGCCATGAGCTTAAAGTAGTCGGTTTTGAAGCCAGTAAGTTTAAGCATATTTGTTACTCAGCAAAACGTGTGAGGTGATATTTTGCCATCTGTAGGCTATGATGGTACAGCAGCATCTAAAATTTAATGGAATAAGAAAGTAATAATGAAACGAGCCAGAAGAATGGGCCCAACGTGATCCTGGGCGCAGAGTCACGTAGCACCAGCAGCAGTATCCCTGGGTAGAGAAGGAGAACAAAGGAAGGAGCTTTGGTTCCGTAACACCACATAAAGTCAGGCCTGCATGTCTCGGAGTCGCTCACAACAACACTGCTCAGCCACGCTCTTGCTGTCACCGCAGGCGGGCAGGCCCTTTCTGCTTTAACTTCTCAGCTGGACGGATACGAGGGAGCAATGGCTCTGCCAACTGGGGTCAGTGAAAAACTGAAGGAGAGATGGGGGCAGCGGAGAGATTGTCACAATTGTGCTTGCAGGTTGACTCACTATCATGTGGGCCGTGGCAGCTGCAGCTTGAGATATTGTCTTCCAGTCACCAGAGAAGATGCTTGCAAGCAGAAGGCAGCGGAAAGCTGTCCTCAGGTGGAGGTGAGCTAGAGTGGGTGACAGCCAGTGTCTGCAGGGAGGGACTGGGCAGCGGAGCTCAGCTGGGTGTACTGAGGGATCCGGGCTGAGTGTCGGCCCTGGGTGGGGGCAGCAAGGGCATGGCTCTCTAGGAGGCGGACCCAGGCCCGCACACAGAGTCTGTCAAGGTGTCATGCCTGGAAATAAGGTAGCAGGAAAAGAGGCTTTTGTATAAGCGATAGAACTTTGCAGGAATATTTTCAGCAGACAGAGCAAGAGGATTTGTGAGGAAGAGAATTCAAGGATAAAAACCCAGAGAGTAGGCTCTCAAGACCGAGGAAGGCTCCATTAAGAAGAAAGACAAGAAAAGGAAACAGTGAGAATGTAGGGCTAGAAATGAGGCCGACCTTTTTTTCTTTTTGTATTTAGTACAGGGTCTGCAGGGTCTCACTATGGAGCTCCAGCTCATAGAGATCCTCCTATTTTCAGCCTCCTAAGCACGGGGATCATAGGCATGCACCGCCACACCCAGTCTCAATCACTGTCTCAGCAGGCCCCAGGGGCGGGCCCGGCACGCACAGCAGGCCAGGGATCGAACCCCAGACCCTGAGTCTGCCTAAGCAGGCACTGTTTAGTCTGCCGAGCTATCTGGCTGGCCCAGTGCCAATCTTAAAATAAGTTTTTTAATCAACAAATTCAGAACCTTCTCTATAGCTGAGAATCTGACATTCCACAGTGGTAGGGCTTAGTGGCATATTTCCATTTATCGAGCTGGGCAATCAGTCCAACATTTCCACCTGAAAACATGCCCTGAATTTGAGGACATTCTCTTCTATTCTTTTTTTTTTTTTTTTTTTTTTTTTTTTTTTTTTTTTTGTCTTTTTGAGGCAGGGTCTCACTATGCAGTTCAGGCTGGCCTTAAGCTCACTTTGTAGCTCAGGCTGGTCTCGAACTCACAACAATCCTCCTGCCTCAGCCTCCCGAGTGCTGGGATTACAAGCATGCGCCACCACGCCCGGCTTCTCTTCTATTCTTTTGTTCATAAATTTGCCTCACTGTTCTCCCTCCCTAAAACTCTCAGTACGAAGATGTGGAGCTTTTCGCACTTTGCTCCCATCGCTGACCATTCGTCTCTTTTCATTCTACTCTGCAGCCGTCTCCCCTTTCACCCTTCTGTTGTTTTGGCTTTCTTTTTCCTTTTAGGATATTTCCCCACTCTGCTCTTCCAGGTAGGAGGGTCTTCCTGATTCCTGGAAGATTCTGGGTCGACTGCACATGTGACTGAGTCTCACCTGCCAGTGAGGGTTGCTAACAGCAGAAGCTGTTATAGGGGTCCCCCAAATGCTAGCAATTGCTGGCTCCTATTCTGAGGTGATTTAGTTTTTCTAGGAAAGACTCCTTCAGTCTTTTGGTTGTGGGACTGAAGCCAGGTTCCTATTGCTGTTCTGTAGCTGGGCTGGAGGTGGTGGGGAGGAAGAGGACAGTGGCTGTTGGTCTTTAGCAGACCGACTTTCGGGGGTCCCTGCTGCTTGGAAATTCTCAACACTGCTGGGCACATGTCACAGTCTTCCCTTCCCCGCTGCTGTCTGCCTTCCCTGGGCTGGTGAACCTGCCTGGCGCAACCTCCCTACAGCCTCCCCACTGACGATGAAGAATGGGAGGAGACCAGGTTATGGCCTCTTCTCTCACAGACGTGCATTCCTTCAGACCCAGCGTGCAGGCCACTGGGGCCTCTCCACAAGGAGTTTTCAGGCACTGGATTTACATTTATTTACATTCTGGTGTTTACCACGCTTTGTCCGCAGCTTGACTCTGAAAACTAGCAAGAGAACATCATTTGCTTTATGTGAACACACCAGCATTCTTCACTGAGAATCAGCTGATGTGGTTGGATTCATAAAAAAGGAAACACAGCGTTCTTTCAGGGTCCTTCTGCAGCTTCGAGGAGAACCTGAAGGCGCGGTTTTCTTATGCACTACTGAGCTGCCCAGGCTACCCACCACTGCATTTTAGACAGACTCACATTTGGACCAACACTTTCTTGTGTTCTTCATGTTTCTCTTAGAGCTCCTGCAGTTAAATTTAGTGAGAAGGCAGAAGATATGTTTGTTAGAAAACAAGAATTAAAATGCTAATAAATGAAGCAATGAATAATGAGTAACCTACAACATTTTCAAGAATTTTTCCTTGTTTCCCTTGTCTTCCTTCTCTCTGCAGAGATGACCATTTGGGTAGAGACATGACCTTTCTTCTCAGCCTAACACTCAAATCTGTATTTAACTTTGGGAAATACAAACTGTCAAGTCCAGACTTTCTGACAGCTTCTGCAAGAATGCTGGGAGGCGAAATGTCTTTGAGAATCAGTCCCTTGGTGGATGAGGGAGGTCCTGGACAGCACGAAGAGGGAGTGCTGGAGCGAGCCACGAGAAGGCTGCGTCCTGCTGGCACTTCCCCCCCCCCCCCCACAGCACACAGAGCGCCCCAAGACACTGCCAGTGCCTGCTTGGCATCAGGCTGGATGATACTAATCTGTAGAGAAACTGAACTACATTTGGGAGAAACCCTTCAACGAATGCTGCAATGAAGGTCAAGTGAGGACGGCTGGCCGACTGCGTGCCCTGCACCATCTGGGTGCTTTTGTCTTTGAATGCTGTTTAATAAGACATACTTTATTATGTATCACTAGTTATAGTGTATTCGTTAATTTTTATTCTTTAAGGCAGACAATATTTTTATCTAGCCCAGAAGCGCTGCTCAATTGCCCAGGAGCACGGCTGCTGTCTGCTGTACCTTCCATTGGGAGCACAGCAGGGGGCCCTTTGGGGGGAGCCGCATTACAGACCTCTGCTCTCTCTCAGGGTCATGGCCTCCCCCTAGGGCTGATCTTTCCTTCCTAGTTTTCTCTCAGCTCAGATTCTGAGACCCTAGAATCTCCCTTAATTTGTCTCTCTTGGAAACTTCCAGTACCACTGTGGTAAAAGTCAGTGTCAGCTTTCCTCCTGAACAAGTATTTTCCACAGACCACCAAATTCCCCTGACCTGAATTCTAGAATATTGCAGCCATGGGGGGGCCAAAGTCAGTCAGGCCAGTGCTGCCAGCCTGTGGCACTTGGATGCATTGAGACCCGCGTTGGCGCCAAGTCCTGGAGCCCTTGTGTACACGGTGTTTTCCTCGCTTCGGGCCCTCATCCCTAATGAGGATGTGGCATTGGCGACAACTTTGCAATTGAAAAGAGTCGCCATACTCTAAAACTCAGGAGCACCCGACTCTTCATTTGCACAGGAGGAAAGTGAGGCTCGGCAGAGGCCGTCTTCCCAAGGTCGGGCAGTGAGTCAGGACGCTGGGCCTGACCCCAGCCCTCTGCCCTTCCCTAGCTGCCCCCATCCAGTGGCCACATGGGGCTCAGCAGCTGCCCCTGAATCCGCTGCAGGGAGTGACATCTCACCCTCTGGCTCTGCTCAGTGGCAACGAAGAAACATTTCTCCCACCAGCAAATGTTAAGATTCGGTGAAAAGTGTTGCCGGGATATAATACTTAGACAGATGTTCTCAAAAACCAGCCCCCACCCTTTCTGTTTCCTATTATGGATCCCAAGGGCCACTGATGAGATCCAGGGAAAGATCCCACTGCTCCCGAAATCAGTGCTGTGGTGCCGAAAGAGGGTCAGACCAAATTTCTCCTTCTGAAATTTTCCAACTGGAATCCAAGAGATGGGGGCAGGCAGGTGGTAAGGAAATACTGGGACTGGCCGACAGGTTGAAACATAAATGTATGGAGAAGGAGTAAGAGTGAGATAGGGAGAAGAGAGACAGACAGACAGACAACATTAGAAAATGAGTATGAGGGACTGTGTGCTCAGGACACAGAGAGAGGAGAGGGGAGAGGGAGGCTTGGAGAGAGCTCCTAGATGCAACCTCTCTGTCTTCCAGTTCCTGTGACAGGAGGTCCAGCTTCCCCGGGGTGGCAGAAGGTCTCTGAATTTTACAATAAGCTTTATAACCCAGATTGATTTGAGTAGGGCTTGGGTTCTGAATCAGCAGACATCTCAGGGGAGGAACCCACATCTCAGGACCCTGAAACACGAGAGGTGGGAGATTCAGGGTGTTTGCTTGCTGAGGCTGTCCCTTGGGAAAGTGGGAGGTGGGTGGGAGGAACTCGGCTGTCCTGCAACTGTCCCTCCCCGTGTTGGTGCTAGATGACAAACACCAGGCGGGCAACAGGACACCATCCAGCCTGAGCCTTGGTGAACAGCGAAGTCTGTCACGTCAGTCACAGGATTCCGCGAAGGCCTCTTCTTAATCCCAAACCCTCCTTTCTTTCATCCTTATGCATGAGGAGCTGCTGTCTAAGTATTTATGAATAGGAATGAAGGTCTGATGTAATCACCCTGCATTCTACCTTCTATCAGGGAAAAATGACTCAGATTTCTGTTGTACAAGGCATTTGACATGAAAGATACGGTTTATGGAAATTTAGGAAAAAAGTGCACTGTAGTGTTGAAATTTTCTGTCCATATCATTTTTTTATTCTGAAGGCATAAAACAAAAATAGTAACTAGAAATGCATCTCCAGCGTGGAGACAGAGAGAAGCTATCAGCCAGGTTGCAGGGCGGAAACAGAGAACAGGAAAGACAAAACGGACGGTAACTGCAGGAAGGACACAAAGCTAGGAGGCAAGGAGGGGGCTGTGGACGGCAGGCGGGATTCGGAGAGCTTCCCCGGTGCCCGGCATGCCCAGGCAGTGGCCAGGAGCAGGGCGGAGCGCACAGCGCAGAGCCGGACACCCCAGGGGTGCAGCACAGCGTGTGAAGGCCGCCCTGGCCTCAGTGTACTGGAGAAAGAAAGCGGGCAGAGTGCACAAGACAGAGAGGGAGAAACGGGTCACGGATCCCCTAAAAAAGCAGGCACATGGGAAACTGCAATAGCCTTAGACCTCCATCCGCAAAGCACCTCCCTCAGTTCTTAGGAGAACCGATTCATTGATTTGTAGAATAGCTGTGATCATTGTCATCGAGGGATGTTTTACATGTTGTATTTCACAATGTTGTCGAAGTAAATGCAATTGTGTTGAGGTATTAGAGAAAAAAAGAAGCAAAACAGTATATGTTGGCCTAACTTTCTTCTCCCTCTTTCCTCGCAGTGAGTCCAAGGCTGGCGGAAGCCTGGAGATGCAGCTGGACACCCAGCAGCTGGCATTTTTGTCGCGCTGCCTGCGCCACCAACACAGGCTCCCGTCCGCCTGAGTCCTGGGAACTGCTCCCAGGACCGCTTGGCTCTCACTGTCAGAAGCACAGCTCAGGGACTGTGGCAGTGAGGGATGGAAGTCAGCGAAGGTCCTTAAAGGCTGAGAGGAGTGTGGCCTCCCGAGGCCGGTTCCACCCACACTCTCTCCCCCCTCCCTCTCTCCCTGCCTTCCTCCCTCCCTGCCTTCCTCCCTCCCTGCCCCCCTCCCTCTCTCCCTCTGTCTTTCTCCTCCCATTCTTTCTGGTGTGTGGATTGAATTCAGGACCTTCATACTGATCTAATCCTCAGCCCCCTCACCCTTTCTATCCCTCTTCCTTCCTTCCTTTTCTTTCTTCATTCTCTCCTTATTTCTTTCTTTTTAATTTTAGACAGCTATGCTACATTGCCTAGGTGGAGCTCATACTTGAAGTCCTCCTGTCCCCACCCATAGTGCAGTATCCTTAACCTGTTTTCCTCCAATGGGAACATCTTGCAAGACTATATAATACTATCACACACACCGTAAGGACATTGTCAGTCAAGATTCCCTCAGTCATCCGAGCTCTGTCGCTTGCCCTTTTACACCTCCATCCCCTTCCTTTCATCTGCACCCCCCTTAGCCCCCAGGCACGACTAATCTGCCCTGCTTTATACTTTTGGCATTGTAAGAATTTGTTCTTTGAGACAGGGTCTCACAATGAGCCCAGGCTTGACTCAAACTTGCGGCAGTCCTCCTACCCCAGCCTCCTGAGTTCTGAGATTGGAGTGTGAGCCCCACATCTGGCAAGAATGTTTTTATAAATCCAGCAGTGTTTACTTTTCTGAGGTTGGCTTTCTCTGGCCAGCGTCATCCTCTAGACCATGCACTGGGCTGTGGACGCTTTGCTCCTCTTTGTTGCCAAGGGACGACTCTCGGCGCGCGCCAGGGTGCTCACACAGTTGCAGGAGATGGGGATCCGGAGAGCTTCCCGCGGGCGGCTGCTGTGGGTGTTGTGGTTCTGAACATGCCTGCACGTGCTTTGTGTGAGCGTAAGTGCTCATTACTCTGGAATAAGTGTTTAAGAATTTAAGAGCACAATTCCTGAGCCATACAGCACTTGAATGCTCTGTTTTTAAGAAGCTGCCCAAGTGGTGTCTCTTTCTGTTGTTCTGTGTTGGCTTCGGCTTGTTCGCTTGTGTGAGACGTGGTCTGTTACCTAATGCAGACTGGTCTTGAACTCACAGTCCTCCTCGGCCTCCCGGGCGTGCACCAGCGCTCGCCCTGCCTCCTGCCAAGACCTTTCCTAGCTGGGTGGCAGCACCTCTCTCCCCCATGACACAAGCAGCTGGTCTTCCTCCTCGGCAACAGCTGCTGTCATCATTCTTCGTCTGTAGTACGCACTTCGCGAGGTGTGCCACGCCTTTATTTCTAGTGTGTGTCCTGCAGGCTAGTGGAGCTGAACACCATTCTCCATTTATTGCCATGTGTGCACCCCATGCTGTGCTTTCTGTCTGGATGCCCCCGTAAAGCCTCCTATGGCCGTGGGGTGGGCTCCCAAGGTGGTGGATCTAGAGTCCACTATGGGTTCACTGTCCAGCCCTGGGCCTAAGCGTGTGAGTAGGGTGGGTAGCCTGCGCACAGGACAAGGGAGCAACAGAAGCCCGCCCCTTCTCCTTGCTGTTGTGGTTTGCCATCTCCCACCACCAAGAGCTGCTGCCCTCTGCCATGTGCCACCCTGCCTGGAGCCAGGCGACTACAGACTGAAGCCGTCACAAGCCGCCACATGTTGAAAGATAAGACTTTCCTTCCTTGATGGTGGGTGTCGAGTATTTTGTCTCAGCAGTGAGAGAAGAGTGACTAAAACATCTCTTCCATGAAATGTCTCTTACTTTTCTAATTGGAATACTTGCTTTTTACTGCTGAGTTTTGAGATTTTTGAATTAAATTGAATTTCTTTAGTAATCAAAATTTATTGAGAATTCCTGGAACCGTGGCCATCTCCTCCCACTTGGAGAGAGGGAACAACACAGCAGGAAAGCACGGAGGAATCCACATTGTCCCAACCCCAGGCAGACACAGGGAGGAGGGTCACACCCCAGCAGGCCGGTCTTCATCTTCAGTAACCCAGGAGGCTGGAGACAGCAGTGAAGGGCACAGACACACAGCACCAGGGTGTGCTGGCATGCTGGGCCCCTGGCCATTTCTCAGTGGGGTGGAGTTTCTGGGTACCAGGCTCATGTCTTTCCCTTCATGAGACTGTCACTCCTCTGGGACTGGGTGGGGGGACTTTCCTCCTGTTGCTTCAGTGCAAAGTTATCAGCTGTGAGGCAGGTCCAATTTTGTGAAGTGGCAACTGTCTCGAGAAGTCTTGATCCCCTGGGTCCAAACAGGAGCCAGGATTCTTGTACAGTCCTTCTCCGACATGAGCAGGCAGGGCTCAGGCCCACCCTCAGCCAGGCCCTAACCCTGACTCTCCCTTACTGCCAGTCTCCTCAGCCTCAGATCCAGGGCTGTGCCCACGTGACCTCTGCTCACCCCAGCTGCAGCCCACCTGGACCTCCCTGTGGGCCGCCACCAGGAGCTGAGGGGTTAGATTTCGTCAAGTATCGTGAACGCTAGTGGCCCTCTGTGGACTATGGGGTCTGTCAGTATTCTCTTCCATCACTTGTCCTTTCATCCACCTAAGAGGACCTTTTGTGTGGGGAGCTCTTTATCGTGACAAAGTCTATTTTACCTTCCCCTTCTACTGATTGTGTTCGTATGTCATCTGAGAACTTTCTTGATTAGTCTTAGGTCTTAAAGATTTTCTATGCTGTTTCCCAAAAAAATATGTTTTATATTTAAAGCAATTATAATAATCTTTTATTAAGGTGTGAGATCGAGGTGGGGGTTCGTGATTTTCCCTGTGGATATTCAATGTCTCCAGCCCTCGATACTGAGAAGCTGTCTCCTCTGTAAGCCAGGAGCAGGGCATGAGTTCCTGTAGTCTCCAGACTCTCAAAAGCACAGCATGCCTTTCTCTTGGGGACACACACTGCCTTCCTCTGTATGTGTACTTTCAGAATTCTGCACAATAAGCCCCTTCCTGCCCCTTACAGGTGCACCCTGAAATTCCTTTTTCTGTGATGGAAGTCAATGCCCCACAACTAGTCCCCCGCTTGAGGTAAGTGGAAGCCCCCGCCTGCACTCTGGGCACCTCCTTGGTCTTTGCCTGGTGACATCTATTTCTGCAATAACCTTTTGTGTTGCATTATTTTAGGTATTACATCATGTGTGCATTGATTACCAATCTGCTGGAGCTGTTGTTGTGGCAGTTTGAATGAATTATAGAAAACGTTTTTTCCTCTTGTCCTCCTGTTCCTCTAGTAGCCTTACATAGTTTTCCTACAAGCATTTAAGACAGTATTGTAATATCAAGAGTATTTTAATTTTTCCTCCCATAATTCAGTATAAATTTAAAAACTGAAAATCTATTGAGCTGCCACTCCGCTCTCCATGCTGTTCCCTCTTTCGCGATGCTCCAAGAGCCCTTCTGTATCACTCACTTTCTGCTTAAACAACATTAGGTCATACATTTAGTTCTTCTGGTAACAGATTCTCTTAGTTTTATTTCATCTGAGAATTTGGTGGCCAAGAATCCTAAAAGAATTCACTCACAAAAACTAAGTCAGTTTAGGGTACTGTCATCTTTACTAAGAGCAACAAATTGAAAGTACAGTTTCTCACTTTAACTGGAAAGAAGACGGGAAGAAGCAATCGAAGGTGCCCGGGTGCAACCCCATGGCACCACGCGCCCCAGCCTTAACCTCCCTGCCCCACCCGGCCCTGCAGTGTCCTGCACATCTGGACACTCCTCACGCAGCGCCCAAAGAAGGAGCATTTGGAGAAGTCCTTCCAGCCTTTGGGTCTTGCAAAGACTATACGGAGCTTGACACTCGGAGGGAAATGGGTGGGGAAGCCCAGGCCCGAGCAGAGGACATCTGAAGGCAGGGACTGCAGACCCAGTTCAGCTGCCTCCCGGCTTTGTGACCTCAGGCACGGTGCTGGGGCATTCTGAATCCTAGCTGTTTTCACTGTGACAAAGGTCAGCTGTCCAGTTCTTCCAAACCTGTAACCTTCTCCAGCTGGGAAACGGAGCACATGTATGAACTTTAACCAAATAGGGCTGCATGCTAACTGAAACATCTTCTCTCTGGTTCGGGATACGTTTCTCCCTGCTATTTTCTGGATCGCTGAGTTTGTGGCGATCCAGCTTTCAGGCAGTAAACAAAGTGTTGAGGGCCCTGGCTGGCTTCTGATGGTTGTCTCCTGGGGGAGGCTAGGAATGCCCACTGGCAACTTGCTGGAGGTTGGTATGGGTGCAGTCAGTTTGCTTTTTCAGAAATCATTGTTATCTCCCTTTAAAAACTGGAACAAGTTCGACCAGTCTCTAGCCTCGTGGGCCATTTGCTTCCATCAGTAGCTTCCTTTCTCCTGCTCTTTGCTCTGGACTGCTGTGAAGCAAAGGCGGGAGGCGGCACTCAGATCTGGAACCCTGGCTCCTCCTGAGGAGTGCAGCATGAAGCCAAATTAGCAAGTTTGGATTAGCAATTTGCGAACTTAGCAAAATTCTGTCTCAAACTTTAAAAAAATGAAGCCGGGCATGGTAGCGCACACCTGTGATTCCAGCACTCAGGAGGCTGAGGCAGGAGGATCATGACGAGTTCAAGGCCATCCTGCGCTACACAGTGAGCTACAGCCAGCCTGAGTTGCAGAGCAGGACCCGCTCTCCAAAAAACAAAAAATAAAATAAAATATAAAAACAATAAAAAGTGTTGGGGTGTAGCTCAGTGGTAGTGTGTGCCTGCTTCAGCCCCCAGTACTGAAGAAAAAAGACACAGGAGGCTGCTGTGTCCAGCTAAACTGCAGCACGAGGCCGGATGCTACCAGCACCAAGCCGAAAAGCCATTCATGCTCAGTGGAGGCTCAGAGGAAGCATTAAGGAGGAGTCACAAAGCAAGGAAAGTTGTTTTTCCTCCCCTAGGAAAACAGATTTTTTAAAATGTATTTTAATTTAATTATTAGTGAATATTTGTAATACGTATGATTGCACTTGTCATGGGGAGGCAATACCCATACACAGCACATCTTACCTGTGCATCTCCTACCCCTCCTTCTCCTCCCAGCCCGCCCACCTCTATCCCATTTCCAAAAGCTCAGTTTCCAGTCTTTTCTTCAGTTCTTTTCCTCTCAGCTCATCTCCTTCCTCTCCCTGTTGTGGGTTCATAATCAATATAGGAATCCAAGCAGCCAATTAAAATTTGAAGATTTTATTAGCTGAGCTCAGCAACCGCCAGCACAGACCCCGCTTCAGAGTCTGAGTGAGGTCACGAAGTGTATGCAGAGAGGGAAGAGAAAAACAGAAATAAAACACAAAGAAAATATAAAGAGAATCCTGCTAGTCGAGCAGCTATACCTGCCTGTCAGTTAGAATAAAATACATATACTGCTTGTTTAGGGTCAGCGCTTTCTCAGGTATATGTCCTCCGGATGGTTGCTTATTTCATTTGTAGGCCTGTTTTTGCACCCTGGGGTCAGCTGACGCTTACAGTGGCAATGCTCATGCTGAGAGTCTAGGTTTAGGCCAGCACCCCCCTCCCCCCCCACTGCTCCACCTCCTGTTGGCCTCTCCACTTGGAAAAGATCTTGCATTTTTCTTAGAAATTGGAGAATGGAGTCTGCCAGTGTCCGTGTGCTAAGGGAGCTCTTCCGTTCCCACCTTTATGAGGGAGGAACCTGAAGCAGTGAAATGGTTTCTTGTTCCCTTCGAGCGCTGCGCTCCTCTGTGACTGGCCACGGGGCTCTCGCTCTACCTTGTGAGGTGGGAGCTGCCCCTCCCATTCACGAATCACAGATAAAAGCGAACAGGACCTGCAGCCCCACGTGTGTAACTGATTTTATATTCCCGGGCTCTGTCCAGGCTGCCTCGCTCGCTGGCTCTACCTTGGGTCTGGGCAGGAGGAAGAGGAGGAGGACAGAAGTGATTCTGTTTCTCCTGTTCTTCCCACCTTGCTGTCAGTTGGAAACAAAACAGCTGATGGCTGCGGCAGCAAGTGGCAGAGGCCACAGGGTGATGATAAAGGCAGGCCACAGCGGCAGTGCTACACGGCAGGGCTACAGCGGCCGTAGCCGTGACACAGTGATATCAGCACACTGGGGAGGGTGACCGCTGTGGCCCAGCAGGGACACCCCCTGAGCCTGCTCCCGGCTCCTGGCTCAGGGCCACATTCGAGGGGACCTTGGTTGCTGTGGCTGCAACCTTTCAGTAACCCTGACTTCCTCTGGCGCCTACAGTCTTTGCAGTGCGTGTGGAACCAAATTCCCTCTGCTAAAATCATCAAGAAGAGCTCCCCTTTTCCTGAGCAGACCCCATGGCCGTCCGTGCGCCCTTTCAGAACTCGAGTCCTTAAACTAATTTAAAGCTGCTCGACCATCTTGGTTTGAAACCCGGAGCTCTACAAGTCTGGCTAGAAGCAGCTGCTCATTCCACGGCCTCCAATCTAGAGAAGGTGAGACGGCAAGGTGCTCTAGTCAAACTGCGTGCATAGCCGCAGGAAAAAATGTAAATCAATGTCTTAAAAGTGTTCAGCGTGGCTCCTCAGGTATGGCCTGATGATCTATCGGTTATTAAGTATTTCACTAGGGCAGTGTTTGCTGAGGACATTTATCATACAAGCCACTTTCTTGAGGTTATTTTCTCTTTTTAATCAGAAAATGATGCCAAAAACCACCTGATAAAAATAGACATACTAATTCTTGGGCTTTTAGTCCCAAAGTCGGTTCTCCCATCTGCTTTCCAAAACCTATGTCTACACAACCAAGCAAAGTGGAAAACTGTGTAACACCCTTTGACTCTGAACACGAGGAAGCAGAGCGTGGAGAGGTGTCTGTGCTCCTCGGGCTCAGTGTTGGTCAGGTCTGTGATTCCTTAGAAATATCTCGTAGCCTTCAAGCTCTCGCCTGTGCCCCGCCCGCGCGCCCTCTGTGCCCCGCCTGCTGCCCTCTGTGCCCCGCCCGAGCCCCCTCTGTGCCCCGCCCCAGTCCCCTCTGTGCCCCGCTCATGTGCCCTCTGTGTCGGCTCATGTGTCCTCTGTGCCCCGCCTGCTGCCCTCTGTGCCCCGCCCGCGCGCCCTCTTTGCCCCTCCTGCTGCCCTCTGTGCCCCGCCTGCTGCCCTCTGTGCCCCGCCCGCGCGCCCTCTTTGCCCCTCCTGCTGCCCTCTGTGCCCCGTCTGCTGCCCTCTGTGCCCCGCCCGAGCGCCCTCTGTGCCCTGCCCGCTGCCCTCTGTAAGGACGACGTCACCGCCTTGTCAGGCACACTAACCGATCTGTGGATGGCTCTGACGGCAGAATCGACCATACACTGAGAATATTCACTGCCTGTCCTTACACGAGCATGCGTGATGCTGACAGAGCCAGACAGGGGTCAAAGAAAGAGAAACAATGAGAAATACATTTGAGGGTTTCGATAGGCGCCAACCTTAAATGGCTTTTGTGCCACACTAGAAGCTTGGTGTACCCTAAAGCCAAGCCAAGCCTGTGCATAATGCAAGGAAGCACAACTGCAGCTCTATGATGAAAGGGGTTCCCTGGTGGCAGGGTAGAGTGTGGACTCGTGGGATCCATTCAATCGTTTGTTCAAGCTGTTACTTGCCTGTTCAGTAAACTAATATTCATCTGCTTTGTGCCAGTAACACGATGTGGGTGGCTGAAGGTTGTGCACCAGTGAACAAACAAAGATTTTGGCAACATGAGACTCATACTACAGTGCGGGAACACTGTGGCTTGGCTATAAAATGTCCCCCAAAGGCTCATGGATTGAAAGTTTGGTTGCAAGTGTAGTTGTGTTCAGAGTGGGTGTCTGGAGTGCTTGGATGATGGAGGCTTTAACTTGAAGAGTGGTTCAGTCCGTTCCGGGATTTGTAATATGGAGACATTATTGGGGGTGATCAAACGTAGGCGCAGGGCCTGCATGACACGAGTGGGTCACGGGCGTGAGACTTTAGGGACTGCGCCTTCTGCTTCCATCTCTGTCTCTTCCTCTCCCAGCCACCCCTCTCCTTTCCCTTTTTTTTGCTTTCTCCCTCTCTTCCATCCTGGCTGTCATGGTGAGCAGGTTTCCTGTTCTGCCTCATCACAGGCCTAAAACAATAGGACAAGTGAATATGGACTAAAATCTCCACAGCCAGGAGCCAAACCAAATTGTTCCTTCTTTTAATTATGAATTCAAAGGCACTTTGTGACAGCAATAGAAAGCTAAGAGAGACAGAGAAACGGTGCCAAGAGCAGGGTCATTCTGTGACCACATGAAGCCGTGTGGTCCAAAGGCCTTAGAGGGCCAGGGGTCGGCTCAGTGGAATAAGCACTTCCCTGGCAAGCGCAAAGCCTGAGTTCAATCCCCAGTTCTGCCAAAAAAACAAAAACAAAAACAAACAAACCAAAAAAAGGCCTTTAGAGTTGGTTTACAGCAGGAGGTTGGAAACATTTGGAGAAGTGGACTAGAAAGTACCTGGGAACAGTAAGCAGAGCTTGATGGCAGCACGAGGAGAGCTCGAAGGCCAGAATGCTGAGAGGAGTGTGGAGCAGAGCCCAGGCTCATGGGGCCCAGGAGGAAAAGGAAGACTCTATTTGAAACTGGACAGAGAACACACTTGTTACTTTCTGGAGAAGAACTTCTCTGAATTTTGTCCACGCTGTGACACTATAGGGGACTGATTTTAAAAAGGATGAACTATTACCTGGCAGAGCAAACGGCAAAGCAGCTCGGCATTCAGACCGTGACCTGGACACTGCGGACTGCGTTTAGCTGGGTTCATAGTGAGCCAATATCAGAGCAGAAAAGTCTGAACAATTTGAATTTTGGCCAGCAAAGGTCCGTATGCAAAGTGAGCAGCATAAAAATGAGTGGATCCCAAGAAGAGGAGCGGTGTTAAGTGTTAAAAGCCAAGTACTCTGCGTTGGCATGACAAAGTGTAAACTTGTGTGAAAGACTTTGGTTGGAGAAGGGAGTGCTGGGGTCCCTCTCCTGGGCCTGGGGAGGACATTATTTCCCAGGGTGCATTTCACCATGTTCCGCCATCCAGGCACTCTGAGGCCGGCTCACCGACGGTCCAAGGGGGCCCAGCCTCTGCTCGTGCCGGAAGCAGACTTGGACATTATCCACGTGCCGCTGACTTGCAGGTAGGTGGAATGCAAGCACTGTGGGGCAGCTGACCAGATACAGGTATTCAAAATAAGTCGAACAATTAAACATTAATGCTTCCTCAATTAACCTTAATTTCTTTCCCCTTATCCTTATCTGAGAAAAAAATTATATATTATACAATAAACATATGTAGTATAACAACTACATATTAATTTTCTAGCCTTGTTTTGGAATTCTGTGACATTTGTATGGTTGTACATTGCTTTGTTTTTGTTTCCTCTTTTTAGAAAAGAGTTGGTGAGTCATGGACACGTGGACTCGGACTTCAAGGGAAAGCCTGCGAGGCCGAGCCGCACACAGAGGGGTCAAAATCCCAGTGGCATTCTTTGAAAAGGCGATACGTAAACTTTGAGAATGAAATAAAGCTGTAATGAAGATCCCAGGAAGTGAAAGAAGCCAGGAAGGTGGACCTGTTCCAGAAAGCTTCGGGCAGGAGCGAGCCAGCCCCAAAGAAAGGCCACGTGGGCTGTGGCTGGCAAGGCGTAGAGGGAACACTGCCCGCTCCCCTCGGTTCTCATGGTGTGCTGAGCGTGGAGCTGTGAAACTCACCCTTTGCCCCTTGGTGTCTCAGCCTTGCTTCAGTCCAGTTCTTTTCTGTGCCTTTATGCACCCTGCCTCCCCTTTAGAATGGAAACGCACCTCCAGCAGCGGGAGTGCGCGTGCCTCGGACAGTTGTGCACCAGTCTCTGCGGGTCTGCAGAGGGGAGAGCTGACGCTGCATATTTTTTTCTTGTCTTTTGAAATTTCTTATATATATATATATATTTTCAGAGCCAGGGATTGAACTCTGGCCCTTGTGCTTGCCAGGCAAGCGCTCTTTCTTTTTCTTAACCAATTTTGCATGCTTAAGGCTGGTAGTCTGAACAACTAATTTGAAGGCATGCAATACAGCAACCATTGCCCAAATTCGTATTGATTTGTTTGGTGAAGCTCTGTATGGCCTCTAATTTTTCCCTACTATTTTGTGTTCTCTTTAGATGATAACAAAAATTATTGGACGTATGCAGGCTTGTCCTGTTGAGCAGTGTTGGAACTGCTAAGACTTTGGGGTCCCCCTTGGAATGAATCAAGTGGATGTCTCATTGTGAGGTAGGCATTAGCTATCGGGGGCCACGGGTGGAATGTTGTGGCTTGGACATAAAATGTCCCGGCCCTTCATGGAAGACTTTGGTTACGACGCAGCAAGGTCCTGGAGGGGCTTCTGGAAGGTGTCCTGACGGCAGGAGCTCTAAATTTTGCAGTGGACTAAGCCGCGGTGGGATTTGTAATTTGATGATATTATTAGGAAGTGATGGAAACTTAGTAGTGAGACGTGCCGGAGGAGACCAGTCATGGAAGGCTGACCTTAATTAAGGGCTTGTGCTACACCTCTGTCTGTCTCCATCTCCGTCTCCGTCTCCGTCTCCGTCTCCGTCTCTCTCCCCATCCCTCCCTATCCTCCCTCCTTTCCTCTTCCCAGCTGCCATAACATGAGCAGCCTTCCTCAGTCACTCCTTTCCACCATGATAACTCTGCCTCACCAGAGGTGTAAAGTGATTGAGCTGGGGACTAGGGGGACAGCTTAGCAATCTAAGCACCTGCCTGACAAATGGAAGGACCCGAGTTCAAACCCCGGTACCACATGCTTGTGCTGGTCCCAGGACCCCAGGCACACAGTGCCAGCCACTGAAATAGGACACGGTGGTGCACACCTATAATCCCAGAACTGCAGAGGCTGGGACAGGAGGATCACTATGACTCCAAGCTGCACAGTGAGACCCTATACCAAATAAGTAAGTAAAATGATGGAGTTAACTGGTAAAAGACTGAAACCTCTGAAGTCATGAAGCAAATAAGTCTTTTTCACCTTTAAGTTTCTATTCTCAGATACAGCTGTCACAGAACAGAAATCTGGCTAAGATAGGAGACAATGAATAAAGAAATATAATGTAACGGCAGATAACAGCAGTGGTCGGAGTAAAACAGGAGAATAAAGGAACCTGGGTGCTTCTCACGTTCAGAGTTCTTTCTAAGCAGAACCTAAGGAGTAACAGGAAAATATGCTATGAGAGACGGGAGGAAAGGACGTTCTCTATAGAGAGACAGAAGTGCTGCGGGGTGGGTCTGTGCCATGCCTGCGAGAGGGACATCAGCACTGGTCTAGGAAGAGAACGCAGCGCAGGAGGGAAAGAGGGCCACAGCCATGGCAGAACTGTGGCCACGGCCACATCGAGGGAGAACAGAGAAGAGACCGGGAGCTGTAGAGGGAAGCCAGCCAGTTTTGGAGTCTGCGCACGTAACAGAATGCGGCTGTGCTCCCAGACGTTCACCACCTTACTTATGCACACAGCGACAGAACAAACCTGACACCCGCCTGTCCTTCACTTGGTCTTCTGCTGCAGAGTGCTTCTCACTGTGTGGCAACTGCTTGCCCCAAGCCCTGTGTGCTTTGTTTCCCCTTCCTCAAGTTTCTAGGGAAGGGGCGAGTGGGGTGGGGGCACCAATCTCCTCGCCTTCGGGCGAGCTGATGTCCTCAGGAAAGCTGATCCTCAGGTCTGAGGCAAGGACTGGTCCTCTCACTGTGCGTGTCAGGCCGGATTGCTCTTCATGCCTTGGGCTGTGGGCTTTGCCGCTGTTCTGCGCTGCTCGGCGCCGTTTATCAGTTCATTAGGAATGGACAAAATTCAAGCAGCAGACATTTTGTGAAAAGTGGGCGTGATATGAATTGCCAAGAAATCCTTAGTTTTGCATAGGACTCGTATATTTATGGAAGATTTTCTCAATCTAGGAAAGTGTAGTCTATGTAACAATGTTATACAAGGGGCCGGGGAGATGGCTCCATGGAATAAGTGCTTCCCTGGCAAGCGCAAGGGCCTGAGTTCTGAAAAAAAAAAAGTTATACATACATCAAAATGTATTTTTAGAAGGTTCTGACAGTTATACAAATAAGTAGAATCTACAACAAAAATTAATCTTGTCTTTAGCATGCATCGATTTAGAGAAGCACCCAGACTGGTCACGCTGTGGACTGCACAGTCGGCAGAGGCCTGCATTTGCTCTCACTGAGGAGGCCTGACCATCAGTGCTTCTTGGGCTGACCCACTACTAGACTGGCGCAGCAGGCTGGGCTGCTTTTCGTCTTGATGCTATCACTGTATTCTATCTCGGGAGCATTCAGAGGCTGCATTTGCCACTTCTGTGGCTGACACGCACCCCGTCAGGGGTTACTTTGGCTCAGGGTTTCAGCGCCTGGCTAGCTGGCTCCAAGAGAGAAACAAGATGGCAGAGGGACGCGGCAGGGAACACGTCCCCACCCACCACAGCGAGGGAAGGGAAGGGCATCCTTCGGGGTTGCAGCCTCAGTGACGCAGCTCTACTAGGCCACACTCCCCTCCTGCAAGTCAGCCATGATGCTTCAGTAGACTACGCCCCCACTCCCACAATCCAACCACTTTTCAAGTACATGAGACTTTGGGGTGAGACTTTAGGCCTAACCCATGACAGAGGCGCAGACACTGTGCATCCTTAACCTAATTCTGCCCAATAAAAACAAGGAATTCGTTACTAACTACAGCACACAATCCGTAGCACCTCTGGAGGCCCCGCACACCAGGACAAGCTGACAGGAGACTGAGACTGGACATGGTGGCGCTCTCCTGTAATACCAGAACTTGGGAGGCTGAAAACAGGACAAACACTAGGAATCTGACCTCTGTAGTGAGATCCTGTTGACCCTGCACTAAATACATTCAAAAACAAAAACAAGAAAGGACACCAGCACAGACAGCGGCAGAAGCCACGGGCCCCCTGGCGGGTACCAGCGACCTTTGACCCGGGTGGGCCTCCTGGCAGGTACCAGCGACCCTTGGCCGAAACCAAGAGCATCACAACATTATTCCTGATCAAAGCAGGATGATTCTAACAAGCAAAGCTGTGCGGTGCTCTCCCATGGCGTCATGTTGAGAAGCCATGGTGATGACCACAGTGACAATGAACAGAGCCCTATCCTGGCTGTGACAGTTCTCTGACCCATAGAGAGATGGCTGCATTCTGGCACCTGAGTCATTTCTCTGACTGTGCCTCAAGGGGACTCACCTTTTCCCACAACACCAAAGCAAATCTGACTCAGTTTCCCAGTGCTGAATTCTCCTACTCGCACGTACATCATCTGACATTTGAACAGCAGCTTCTGCTCAACAGCTAAGCACAAGGCATCAGGTGCTGGGGACCCTGGCGTGGACAGAAGCACATGTGCATGAGAGATGCAGAGAATAAGCAGAGAGACCATGCAAGGCCAAGCATTGCGTCCATGAAAAGAGTAAGGGAAGGGTGCGAAGCACGACAGAGGCTGCTGCCCCAGCAAGCAATCCAAGTTCTTTATGGGGAAGGAACCAAGGGATGAACCATGCAGAAACCATCAGTGGGCACTCTGAGCAGAGGACACCATGAGAGCACAGCCCACAGGTGGAAATGGGTGAGAGCGGCTGCCACGGGAGGGTGGACGCGAGGAACATGGTAAAGTGGTGAGAAATGGTCCAGAGAGGTGGCCAGGGGACTCACCACAGAGCACCTTTACACCTTGGAAGTTTTATTTTATGGGGTGATTTAAAGACATTTAAGGGTTTTGAGGAGGGAAGCGGTTCCACCTGTGTTGTGTGTGCAACAGGGTCCCGTGGGCAGCTGCACAGAGGAATCCACTTGCTGAGGTAGCTAGGGGGCCAGGACAGAGGGTGGCTGTGGCCATAGCTGTGGAAAGCGCCACCTGTGGCTTGTGCCTGGTGGGGACAAAGGGGAGAAGTGGCCCCGTTCTACTTGCATTTGTTGATAGATGGGCTATGGACAGCGAGAGACAGGAGTGGTCAAGAATGATTCCTGAGTTTGGGCTTGAACATGTGAGTGAAACAGAGGCTCCTTTCCTGGAGTTGGAAAGCCAGGGTCAGAGGGAGCACTTGGGGCAGAGAAAGATCTGAAATTCTCCCGGAGGTCTGTGAGGTTCGCAATGCCTAACGTACAACCAAGTGGCTGTGTTAAGCAGGCTTATGAAATCGGTACTCCAGAGAGCTTGCAGCCTGGGATATCAGCTGGGGAGTTGAGCTGTCAAGGTCTAAAATGGTACTGTCCAGTAGAACTGTATTATACTCACGTGTTTTCTCATAGTTATATTTTAAAAAGTAGAAAAATCAGATAAATTCATCTTCACAATGTGTCTTCCTTGACCCAGCACCTCCACGACCTCACCATCTTACAATGTCGTAATCTATACACAGTAAGATGTCATTTTACATTGTCTTTCAATTGAAAAATTAAAAACATAAAATCACACATATTTGTAGGGTATTATGCGTGTTTTCAACCGGTAGCCTCTGAGCCCCGGATGCACGCTACACCTACAGCTTCTCAACCCAGACGCAGCTGCACGCAGGCAGGACTTCCGGCAGCACAACACAGGCCAGAGGGTGCCTAAACCCGAGGGCCTGGACCTTAGGAGCTGCTGGCTGGTTAGGAAACAAGGGAGGAGCAACTGCGGAAGGGAAGGGTAAGGCCGGCACTCCGCCCGGTCAGGCGAGGCTCACAGGGCCTGTGCGCTCGCATGGCGGAGGGCTCTGCAGATCTGTGCGTTTACCAGATGTAAATCTAACGTGGTTTTCAAAAGGTGCAAATCTCCAGCTAGGGTGAAGGCCAGAAAGCCAAAGAAGAGGACGGTGAGGGTGGCCCCAGAAGCCAAGACGCTTGTCATGTCCGATCCAACTGGTCAGGTATGAGAAGCACCACAGAGCGGACAATGGGAGGGCCACGCGTGGAGCAGCTTTGGGGAGGACAGGAAAGCTCGATTCAAGCAACACCGAGGAAGCTTGGCTCACGGGTGCCTGAGCTCACTCGTGCTTTTCCTGCTGACTCCTCTGGAGCCCAAGTAGACAGAATATTCAGTGACTCACCCATTCCTCAGCATGCATAATTTAAAAGCTGGAAAGCAATTAGCCTGAGCGACCTTGAGGGCTGACCCCCGGTCAGCTCCCGGGAAGGCCACACGTGACCCGCACAGCACCGCACAGACCCGACCACGTGCCCTCGGGCTCCCTCGGGAGTGAGGTGCATATCGGCCTGAGAACTGTCCAAAAGGCCCTGGGTTGGCGCCCTGACTGCTGTGGCGCTGCTCACTGGCGAGAACTGGGCCCCCCTCAAGGCGAGTGCTGCCTCGCCCTGTATGTGCTCTGATTCCGGCTTCTACTTCAGGGCCTCATTTAAGAGCAAGTGCACGTCCAAATTAAACGTTTGAAGAAAGCTTCTAACACTAAAGATCAAGGAAAAACTGTCAAACAAAAGTAACTTGGAGATTTAAATTTTATAGGGAGAAAAAATAAGCAAAATATCATTGGTAAGAGAAGATATCATTGTAAGACATTGGATGTCTAACACAAAAGCACTATGTTAAAAGAGAGACAGTAAAACATAAAGGAACTCTTGGAAATTGAAGACATGGCAGCAGAAACAAAAAACTCAACACAAAAACTATGAGGTAATTTGAGGAAGAGTGGGCAAAATGTTAAAGAAGAAAAGAGAGAAATAAAAGAGAAAACTAGATCTTCAGGCCAAGAGATCCAATGTCTGAAGTATAGGAGGTTCTAAAAGAAGGAGCAGGAGAAGCGGAAGTGAGGGAATATTCGAAGGAACTGCTCAATAAAGTCCTCAGCTTTGCACGGGACGAGTTTCTGTTGCACACGCCCTGCTGGAGTGAGCACGGGCCCGGAGCCTCAGGCTGAAAGGACCCAGGAAGAGCCCGAGGCAGGGTGAAGCAGACCTGATAGCAGGCCCAAAGAGGCGGAGAAACAAACTGTACACAAGAGAAAAATAGTCACCAAGCAATCTGTAACTTCTAATAATGCTCACATTTGTAGTGGCATGTCACAAGCATCAGCAATTTGCCAGTTATAGATTAAGCACCCCATACATTGTGTTAATGACTGAAATTGTAATTGTCTTCAGTAAAATTGGTGTTCAGTTTAATCTGTAAAATTCTGATGAAGGACAGCTGTTGAATTGTTTCCTCGATAAACATTTTTCTCATTGTAAAAAAAAAAAAAAAAAGAGTAAGATTACCTTTGACTTCTACAATAACAAAAGTGGAAATTAGAAGTTAATGAAAAGCAATGCTTTTGAAATTTGAAAGAAAATTGCTTGTGAATTAGATCGCACAGTCCAAGTCTCAAGCGTGGAGGGAGGCTGCAGGAAGGAGTCCACCATGTACCCGAGCAAGACCCCCAGGCCACCACCTCCAGCACAGCTGCAATCACGGCTCCGCTGCTCCCTGCGTGTCCCCAGTCTTGTCGCTGGATAACCACTGACACCAGTGCTCCTTCAAGCCCTGTTCTTGGTGGGCGGCCACAGCCCCTCTGACGGAGAGCCCCGCAGTGACCCTGTTGTGTAGGACAGCAGCTGATCTGGGCTCCAGCACCACAGTGGCTCTTTTCAAGCTTGTTCTGCAATAAACCTGTCGGGGCGAGCTCTTATCTATGTGTCTTCTTTTCTAATATTCGGCAGTCCCTATGGGGAGGGGTTGAGGCAATGCTCCACTGCCCCCTCCTCTTCCTTCCGGCCCTACCGCTGTCCAGTACCGCCCTCACCCCCATTCTCTTGCTTCCCCCACCCCCTCTTCCTTATTGGGCTGCATTTACCACATCCTGCTAACCCCCACTCAGCACCAGGCATTTCATTATCCAGCCCAGGATTGGGAAGGTCAGCCCCACCTTTTCCTGAGCATGCTGGGAAGTGTGGGTCTATCCTAGAGCCCTGGGGGTTCTGCAGGGCCAGCGTCCGCCGTGGATTTCCACAAACATCGGAGAGGGGGCACCTGCCCAGTCTCTCAGCAAAACCTTCTCTGGTGGCTGGCCACATCCACAGAGAATCTCTGGGGACAGCCCAGCCCAAGGCTGTGGACTCCTGGCCACTCTCTTACCATTACAACAATCTCCCTAATCTCTCAAATGCTGGCAGATAGTACCAGTTACTACAAGCTCTGAGACATCTGCACCTGCCCAGTCTGCCAGAAACACTTTCTCTGACAAGGCCAAGCGATGCAGGGAGTCCCAGACCTCAGGGGCTCTCACAGGGCTGGGCTGAGGTGGCTCCTGGAGAGATGGGGTGGAGGGCTGACAGGCCCTCTTTGTCGTCTTAAAAACCACCTGCAAGGAAGAAGTGACAGAAGGTCCTTCAGCTCCAAGCTTTCTTTGTTCTTTGCTCAAATCTCTCTGTCTCTGTCTCTTTCTGTCTCTCTTCCAAAAATAAGGCCATACAAGGAGCTCTAAAGTAATGCCACATGCCAAGTGGGGACCATTTTGCAAAGAAGAAGGGCTAAAGATAACAAGTCAAGCCAGTAAATTATGCCAAATCAGGACAAATTGATCAGAAACAAACACCTCCATCAGTTTTTGGTTTTTGTTTGTTTGTTCGTTTGGTTTTTGGTTTTTGGTGGAACAAGGGCTTGAACTCCCTGCTCTGTTTGCTCAGAACTTCCTTTCGTTGCCTTTGGCTCTGTCAGGCTTCCCTAGAAAGCTGTTTATGCAGGTTTTCAGGACAGTGAGCTCTATTAAATCTTCACTGTTGCTTCCTCTGGAATCCTATTTGCATCTACATTCACCTCTAACAGTTGGAAGCAGCAACACAGGGACCAGACCAAAAAGGGGGAACAAACATTTTAGGCCTCCAAGGGCAAAACTCTATCGCTTTGCTTTGGGCTTCCGACCTGAGCGGGCACTTTTGTGCAATTCATGTGCTGAAAACATCGCTTGCATTTTGTAGATTCTCAGACTACAGTAACAGGGCTGACGCTCCTCTTTCTGCTTTCTGTGGGTACTAAAATAACTTACTGCTCAGGGTCATGTGACAATCAGCTGGCAGCCAGTCAAGTTTCACAGGAAAAAAACTTGACATCTTAAAACTGCAGGGCTAGGGGCTGGGTCGGGGAGACAGCTTAGCAGTCTAAGCGCCTGCCTGGCAAACTCAAGGAGCCAATACCACATGCCGTGCTCGAACCCAGGGCACACCGCGCCTACCATGGAAACCGGACTTGGTGGTGCATGCCTGTGATCTTAGCACTGGGGAGGCTGAGACAGGAGGCTCACTATGAGTCCAAGCTGCATAGTGAGACCCTGTACCAAATAAATTAATAAAGAAATAAAAGATTTATGTTTTTAATTCAGAGGCAACAGCCAAGTTTATTATGAAAAAGTTGTAGGAAGTAGGATAGAGTATAAAATGGAAAAATTTTAAGAAGAATAATATATTTAGATGTGAAAGGAGTCTGTGATGGGGTGGTTCTGTAGTGAAAGAGGTGCACGTCTGTTAATAGTGTTTGCGGCAGATGCAGTTTACAGGAGGAAATCCACGCACTCCATGTCGGTCTGCTGGAGCCCAGGCTGTCCTTTTTAAGTTCCCTGTTGCTCAAAAGAAGTGGAGGGGTGCGGTGGCCCCAAATCTGAGAGCCCCGATTGCCTCAGATCTGGCCTAACTATGCTTTCAGGCGAGGCGTTAGCACTCATTTCTGAAGCTGATACCAGACATGAACTTCTCTACATAATTAACGGGAGCACCTGGACTGATCAATGACAGTAAGCCAAACAGAGCTGCCTCCTTAGAAAGTTCCAACCAGTTTTGCGACCCTGGCTGTGGCTGGTTTCATGGTGTATTAAATGCATTTGTTTCCCAAGTGTACAGGTCTTCAAAGATCAAAAACAAAAGCATCGTAACAATGCCCGACTACGCTGTCACCGGCGGTGACTCCCAGGCTTAAGCACGCGCTCCCCCTGCTTGCCTTCTAGCTACTGCAGTGAGGGGTGCATGCCGCTCCGGCACGACACAGCCAGCGTGTCACCCGTGTGCTACGTGTGTGTTATGCCACTCAGACACGCTCATGCAGTCCAGGGAACGTCCCAGAGGTCACGTATTTCCTAGATGGCACACGAGTGCTGGATTGTAGCACGGGAGACCATGTCACCAGAGTAGCAGAGTTTTTTTATTGCTTAAATTTTTCTTTTTGTTTTTTTATAACTTTGTTGTTGTTGCCGTTTTAACCAGTTTTGCAAGTTTATATCTGATAACCTAAGTAACTAATTTGAAGAACATCATGCAGTACCACAATCATTGTTAAATTCCTATTACTTTGTCTCATGAAATTTTGTATCATTTCTAATTCTTTTTACTGTTTTTTTTTCATAATTTTATTGAAGAACAAATAACAATGAGACAGTTTCAAAGCAAAAATTAGTTCAACAGATTCAATAATTAATACATTGCATATTATTTTCTTAGTGGTTTTTTGTTGTACAAGGTGCAGACATGATATTGTATTTACAAACACTATTAGAGCAGATCCCTCTATTCATTGAATTAAGAGAAGAGTCTTTATTAATTATTTTCTCGCATCCAATATGCACTCACCAAGCTGGGAGCACTCTTGGCCCAGTTCTCTGTTCCCCTTTTGCTTGTATAGTTTTCCCAGTTGCCACAGCGACCACACTGGAATGCGGTGCCCACCAGGGCAGGGTTTCTAGAGCAGGGTAGAAAACGTAGGGGCATAAGCTCTGGCTCTGTTTCCTTTAATTGGTCCTGCTCTTCCCCTATCTCTTTCAAGACATGAAAGACACTTCTCGGGGAAGGAGTAAAGGATGGCTCGATTTGGGCAGGGCCAAATGGGGAGGTGGCCAGCCCAGGTATCTCCTATCTTAAGACACTTCAGGCAGGGGTCAGACTGAGCTGATTTCTGCCTCTGTCTCCCCTTCTTAGTGAAATGAACTCTGTGCTAGAACTCCTTTAGCATAGGACACCGTCTCCTACAGGACGACAAGTCTAAGTAAGTTTCTTCATGCCATTTAATGACATCATCACGATTGTTACAATGCAAGGTGAGCTCAAGCTTCTCAGGGAAGCTCCACAATTGTCATCTGTTAACATTTTTCAAGGATTCAACTTCTCAGACAGCCATGAGTGGGAAAAAAATAACAGTTCCTGATCCTGCTGTATCGCCAAGGTGCTTGATGTCTAGATAAGGTAACTTGTCACAGTATTCAACAACTGAGATTTGGAGACTAAAATTAGAAGGTATTTAGGCTAAGAGGGCAGGCAATATTTTGGATTGAGTCCAGTGTTTTGGGGTGTGTCCTCAGGCCTCTTGAAATGGTAGATTTTTGGACTGCAGAAGCCAAGAGTCAACTAACATACCATGTATTAGAGGAGGGCCAGTAGCCATGCTTCTCCAGAAAGCCACATCATCAGACAAGACCATGGCCCATCCTGGTGGCTGACATTGACAGAGGGTCACTGGTTGGCTGCAAGGGCCTCACATGGCTCCAGAAGTAATGCCCAAGGAGCCTTGACTCACCTCCACAGACGACAAGAAGTTAATTTTGATCAGCACAGGTCTCGCTTTAACTTGGTCTCAAGCACCCAACAGATAACCAAGTCATGGTAATCGAGGCTCAACATAAAATGGGGGCTTCAGTCACCGACCCCTGCTGACAGCTCCCAGCTATCGACAGATCTAGAAGCCAGCTGGCTACAGTAGCCATTCCTACCCCTTCAGAACAGTGTCTGCAGGTGGCTCCTGCCCCGACATGCTGCTCCAGTGTTCATGCTCTGGTCATATGTGCTTTGATTTCTTGGTAAAGTTTGTTTGCACTCATCTAAAGACTACCAGACTCCAAGTGAGTGTCCAGACAAAGCCCTGATAGAAGTCCCTAGACCCACTGCTCTCACACAGTCTCTCCAAGCGGCGTATGTGTCTTGCTCCCGTGAGGGCTCTCCAAGAGGTGCGGGCGCCCTGCTCTGTCCAACCTGCTGCACTTTTGTTCCAGACACTCACGCTAACATAACTGCAGCTCTGCAGGAGGTCCAGGCAGTGCAGATGTCTGAGAACCCCAAGATCTCACGGGATGGGCAGAAGTCCACTCTTCTCCCTGGGATTCTACCTCTGTGGGAGCTGTCCTCTTCTTTCCACTGCCCCACTCATTACTTCCTACTCTAGTCAGTCTGCTTTAAAGATGTCTCAACACCAGGACTGGGGCCACGTCACAGGCAGTAGCCAACACCTCACCAACACACCTTCTTCTTCAGCCCAGCCGCAACCCCGACAATCGCCATTCCTAGCCAGCAGGAAGTATTGAAGGAAGAGGTGTGCTACCCGCTTTCCTCATCTCACACACTGTCCAGAATGAAGAAATCTGGCCCCACAGGCCTGAGCGGGGGCCCTGCCCTCCCAGCACAGCTGCACCCAGGACTCAGCACTGCCAGCCCTGCTGCTGCCAGCACCGCTCTCCCCTGCATCCCCAGCCTCATCCTCCGGCAGCCGCAACCACTTACGCACTCAAGCCTCGCTCTAAGCAGGTAGCCATAGCCCCCTCGGGCTGAACTTCCCCCTCCCCATGACCAACAAAAGCAACAGAAATGTGGTGCACAGCGACAGAAGGGTGGGGGCCAAAGGAACACTTCTGAAAAGGTAGAAATACCACATTACATGCGCTCTCTCAGATTCTTTCCATATGCCCAGGGCTCCCCCTTCCTCCTCTGGAAGCCACGTCTCCCTGCGTCAGCTATCTACCTGCTTCAGCCTGCTCAGGTCACGGGGGACAGTAGGCACCACGAGTTCCACACCCTCCGTCCCAGGGTTCTTTTCTCCTTCCTCAAGAGGATCACTTGTCTCCTAGATTTCCTTGATGTTGCCCCTTGCTGTGCGGCTGCTGCCGCTCCAGCTGCAACGAGGAGAACCAAATGATCGAGGGCTTTCATGTTCGGAAACATCTGTAGTATTGGGAAGAAGGAAAAGAAGAAACAGGTACGAGCCCAACAGGACAGGCTTACTGCAGAAGAAACCCGAGAGCCACGCACGAGCACCGCTGGCCTGGCCTCCACTGCCTGCGTAGCGCGGCTCTTCAGAAAGGTGCTTCCTGCCTGGCTGTCGTGCGCGGGAGCCACCGGCCAGGTGAGCCCTGAAAAGCGCAAGGGAGACCTTTCCCTCGCACGGGAGGTTCCATGCTCAGCACTGAGGGGTACAGAGGGGAAGCGTGTGACGGCAGGTAGCTGGCAGACACGCTGCAAGCACGCGAACTTCTGGTCCCCACCTCCCACGGAACCGAAGTTCAGCAGCTGCGAGGATGCGGGAGGATGTTCCGAGTGTGAGAGAAAGGAGGCGGTGAAAAATGACCTTGCTGGAGAGCCAGAGAGGAGCTGGTGAGGGAAGTAAAAAAGGGGGGGGGGCTTCTCCTTTTTAGCCTGATTATGAGATTAAGGAAGACTGGAGTCATTTTGTTTTCTTCTCGTGTTAGTATTCTTATTTTCAATGTTAAGAAAGAGGCTGTCTTTAAAGTCGGCCAACCAAGGTGGAGCTGCAAGCGTGAGCCGACTCCCCAGCCCACTCCTCTCCCTCAGAATCACTTTAAAACCAGAGCAATCTCACTGCCATGCTGTGAGCACAGCCTACAGAGCAGAGACGCTGTGGGGACTTCCTCAGTCAAGGTGCTTTTGATTTTAAGAAACAAACACCAATAAGACTTAAGCAAGGAAAAGAAAGGATGTGCACTACCATGATGCCTGCGTAACTCCTGAAACCGAGGCAGCTGGCGTTTGATGGAATTTGAACAGGGGAGGGGGTGGGTGGGAGCCAGTAGCACTTAGAAAATTGTCAGGGCACAGGCAGAACTCTCTGTCTGTCTGTCTGTCTGTCTGTCTGTCTGTCTCTCTCTCTCTGTCTCTCTCTCTCTCTCTGTCTCTCTCTCTGAGGAGAGGAAGTTGCGAGGAAGAAGCACTTTGTCTGTTCTTTACAGAAAAGCTTTCTGCACAGAGTTCTCAGCACCCTTGACAGGTGAGAGCTGGCCACCCCGACAATGTTCTTTGTGCTTATTATCTTTGAGCAAGCAGATGTCTCAGATTAACAAAAACACCAGTTTGCTCAGCCTCAAATTTCTGGGAGAATCTGGATTTAGGATAACTGCCCAGTGCCAGCTCATGCCACCCTGATGCAGGACAGGGCTGGGGACATAAGCGTAGCCGCTAGGTCCCAGAGTGGGGGCCAATTCCCAAGAGCTCCCTGGCTCTGCTTTCTGGGAAGTCCCCGCTGTTCCATTACCTCCTGCCCACCCTGGCAGTGAGAGTACTGAGTTAAGGCCTGCGATTCCTTCGCAGTGTGCTCAACTCTCAAAGCCAGTAGCCCCGTCTACCTGCCTCCAGATGTTTGCACAAGCAAGTGCCCCATTTGGGGCTCTCAGAAGGGACGAGTGTCCTTCTGTGGGGCTTACCCTTCTGCTCGCTGACCAAGGCACCACTCTCCTCCTCCCCCCTCGTTATCAGTGCTTCCCCTTTGGCAGTCGTCGTGCCAGCACTGGCCTGTGTTTCCCAGCGTCTTCCCGACTCCCGAGCAACGCCACGTAGACTCTTTACCTTCTTCCAGCCGGGCTAGCGGCTTCGCCACAGCTACCTCCTGACCGCTAAGCCTGTATTCTAATTTTATTCAGCATTTACCACTATCCATAGAAGCTTTTTATCAGTCAGGAAAAAGGTATTTTGCATTGCGATAGGTGCTCTCAGCGGCCAAGACACAATAAAGAGTTTCTCATATTGATGGTGGCCATGATGTGACCGGGCGATTCCCAGGGCAGCTGCGCTCTGACAAGTGACCCAGCCGTTGAAGAGTGATGGGTTTGCTCTGTCCTCTCAACTCATGACATCAGCAACCAACTGACAAGGGAAAAGGCGGCAGAAACCGTTTTCACCTCCCCTGCTGAGCTTCAACGCTGCTGCAGTGAGACACCGCACAGCTGCTGGCGGGCGGGGTCAGCTGTGCAGCCTGTGTGCCCACAAGAGGGGTGGAAATTCAGGGGATGCCTGGACAGCTGGCAGCAGCGAACAGCTCGTCTTCTGCTCCCAGAGCCTCCGTTCACAGCGCGGAGCTGTAGAGAGAGAACAGCTGGGGAAGCGCGGCCCGGCCACACTGGAATTAGTGTGAGGGGATGCAGCGCTGCGGGGCAGCCCGCCGAGGCCCGCCGAGGCTCGGAGGTGTCATTACTTGTGCAGCACAGTCCGTCCTGCCCTGATCGGCACAGGAGCACGAGAGGAAGATGAGAGGAACTGGAAGCGTGACAGTTTCACAGCTCATTTTCCCTGAATATATTATCATTCAATAAAAATGGCAGCAGGATATTTGGTGCTTGATGAAACCTAAAAACGGGCATCTGAGATGAATACACGCTTCTCAGATGAAGAAAAACAGATGATAAATAAATATACGAAAAATGCTCAAAATCACTGACCATTCAAGAAATGCAAATCAAAACAACACCGAGACCCAGTCTCACTGCAGAAAGAATGGCTGTCATCAAGAAGTCAGCCAATAAGAGATGCTGAGGGGCTGCGGGGAAAGGGGCCCTTCTCCACCATTGGTGGGCGCGCCGACTGGCGCAGCCGCTGTGGAAATCAGTCTAGAGAGTCCTCCAACAGCTGTGATTGGAGGGCCCACTCTGAGCATCACCCAGAAGTTAAAATCGTGCCACAGAAATATATGTGCATTCCTGTTTGTAGCATTATAATTTGTAACAGCTAAATCTTGGAAACAACACAGATGTCCATCAGCTGAGGAAGGAATTTTTTAAAAAGTGTTTTTAGGATATAAAATAGAGGGCTGGTGAGATGGCTCAGCATCTAAGCTTGCCAGGGCACGCCCAGGGACTGGGGCTCCATCCCCGGCACCACGCGCCTCGCGGGCCCTGCCCCCAGGCGCACTGAGCCTGCCCGGGACTGGGCGTACTGTGGCACATCCGTAATCCCAGCGCTGGAGAGGCTGAAAGCAGGAGGAGCGCTACGAGCCGGAGCTGCCTTGTGAGACCCTGTTCAAAAAAGTAAAATAAAAGTACTACTTAGCCATAAGGAAATATGGACTGTAGGCTTTTATCAGTTTCTTGCATATTTCTTGTACTCTAAGCAATGAGAAAATAATAACAATCGTTATTCCCCAATTAGTCTATTTGGTTTTGGGGGTATTTTTTTATTTTTTTGATTCAGTGTCGTAGTGATCTTCCTGTGCCAGCCTCCCTAGTGCTGAGATTGCGTGCGTGCGTCACCGGTCACATACGCCTGGGATCGAACTCGGACCTTGCGCTTGCTGGGCAGGCGCTTGTGCCAATGAGCTACCTCCCCAGCCCCAGTAGCCAATTCTGAAACTTTCATTTATGTTTTTCCTCTTTAACAAAAAAAAAAGAACTCAGATCAGCCAGTGCTGCTGTGGACAAAGTAATGAACAAGAACGGATTTTGCTCAAGACTAAGATATTTTACAGGTAGAGAAATTATAGGAAATACACATTTACATTACACAAGAACTACAGAAAATAAGAAAGCTGTAAGTGCAGAGCAGAGATCCCAGAAACAGACTCAGAGACCGCTGATAATTTAAAATAAGTTTATTTAATATTTTCAGTCAGTGCAGTGACATGAATGATTCAGAAATGTTGCAGCAGAAAGCCACTTGAGAGAATGTACTGTAGTATTTTACTTCTTCCACCCAAATAATTTTCTTGGATCAATAACTTAAACACAAAACATGAAATAAAAGCAATACTATATACTCCATTAGCAATTTTCCTGTAATTTTGAACTGAGAAAGGCATGGAAACATAGCAGACAAGACTGAAAATTTTACTAGCATAAAAATTGAGACATTTGTAAGACAAGGAATGTTACAAACAAAGTCAAGAGGCCGGCCACAGGATGGAGAAAGCCGGCAATTGGTATAGCAGGAAGGACGATCACTTTTAACTTAATAAGAGACCTAAAAATCAGCATAAAGAAGTGAACAACTGAAAGGCAAATTAGGTAAAAGGAAGGATAGACACGATGCCCCCCAAAAGGCAGGAAATCAATGAATCTACAAAACCAATTTGGGGCCGGGAGATGGCTCAGTGGAATAAGCGCTTCCCTGGCAAGTGCAAGGGCCTGAATTCAATCCCTGGTTCTGAGAAAAAAAAAAAAAAGAAGCTGTCTTCTTGGCATTTTAAATACTCAAAAATATACTAAATGGAAAACTTGATTCTATTTCTCATTTAGTATATTTGCACAAAATAAATTCTTTTCATTTTTTAAATTTTAAAAGTGAAAATAACTATAAAACAGAATTTCAAAACAGGTCAGTCTCGGAGTTACTCAGAGTGCATGATACAGGTGTGACAGCCTGTCAAGTACCAGGAGCACAAACCTTTATTTTCAGTGAACTGAACTGAGAGGAACAGCTGTGCAACTATTTTACTATCTTTTTAAAAAAATTTTATTCATATTAATAAGGAAAAAATAATAATGAAACAGTTTCAAAACAAGTTAGTGGGACAGTTACAATATTAATACATTGCATATTGTTGTCTTCGTAGTAATTATTCAGAGGACAGGATCCAGACATGATATCTTGCCTAAACAGTATTAGTACAAACCTTTCTTCTCATTGAACTTAGAAAGTAGCTATATATCTATCCTGTCTTGTATATACATATATATATATCTCACTACAAAATGGTCATTTATATCCCCCTTTTTTGTTTTGTTTTGTCAGAGATGGGTGTTCCATTGCAGTTAAAGAAGCTGTATTTGGAGAAGTCTTTAAAGGACCTTTTCATACTTGATGCCAGTCTAAAGATTGTAGGTACTTGAATTCAGCAAAATAACCCAATATAGTCCAAGAGTCCAGAATAGCAGTGGGAATTGTCAGAAGTTGTTGACTTGAGCCTTTTGCAGCTCAGCACATTAATATGGCATTACTTTTTATACCTTGTGGTTATACTTTTCTGCTGATGGTTAAGACCAAGTTAAAGCAAGACCTATATAAGTAAAAATGCAACTTTTGTATCTGACAAGGTCAGTCAAATAACTATCTCATGTACAAATACGTATTTTCTTTTTCTCTCCCTTCCTTTCCCCTTTTCCTCATTGCACTTTTCTTTTGAATAGTTTCTTTCCAATTCACAATATCTGCTGCACATTTTGGATCTTACTTACTCGTGCTGTAAGGACTGGTGTCTAGCATACTACCCTATTTACTTTTAGAAGTAAAAGAGACTGAGGCTGAATTAAATTTAGTGTATTCACACAGAAGCCGCCTCACCTGAATTACCCCGCTCCTCACTCCTTCCCCTGCCCTGTCAGAACTTCACAAACGTACAGGCGATGAGGAGGAGATAGGACCCATTCAGGGCAATAAGATGCAGGCTATCTGCCCAGGTTCAGCCATAAATCCCTCTGCTCGAGACCTCACACCTGTAGGCTACAGGAGCATCACGTTCCTGCCATGACCCTGCACCTGCCCGATGTAGGGGGCGCCACATTCCTGCTTGATTGCCATAGCCGCAAAGAAAGTGTAGGAACAGGTAAGGAACAAAGAACTGGGCCTTTGTGTCTTCCCAGATGGGGAGGGAAGCACATAGGTCACTGGCTAATTAATAAAAGTTCTGTGATTCCTTTTTCTTTGGTCTCCGTGGGCAGTCCATCCAATCCTCATCGTTACAGTTCAGTTTCTCACACCAGTGAGACAACAGGATGCTTACACCCGCGGGTCTGATTTATTTCACTTCAGAGTATGCTCTCAAGTTGCATTCACTTACTGATAAAAGCTCCAGTTGATCTTTCTTTGTGGGTGAGTAGCACTCCATTATTTTTTTTGAAAAACACAACTTTTTTACCCATGCCTTGGCTGATGGACATTTGGGTAGCCAAAACAATTCCCCTTTTGAGTATCTTCCCAGAAGAATTAGAAACATCATACCACAGCAATATATGTACATCTATGTTTATGGTAAAATAATTTTTGTCATATTTACAGGTGTGGAAGACCAAAATTCTCATATATCATTCATGGAATGTAAATTGCTACACCCTCTTTGGAAAGCAATTTGGGGATAGTGATTACAATTTAAAGAGTAAAATTCCCTTTAACTCAGCTATTCCCCTCCTAGGGTTTTCCCCGTACGAGCACTTGTTTTGTTTACTTAATCATGTTTATTGGTGCATTTTAGGCGTAAGTAGCAATCACTGTAATCGCAGAGGATTTAGCCCAGTACATGACGCAACTTGATTCTTTTTCATCCCGATCTCTCTCCCCTCCCTTCAACTCTCCCTATCAACAGAAGCGTTGTCAGAATCACTTTCTTTGCTCATCTGTTTTCGTCTTCTCCTCCTCTTGCCTTCTGCACCCTCCCTTGCTCCCTCTTCACCTGGACACTTCCTCCTGGTTTGACGGTGCCTATCATGTGTTTTGGTCCTTAGCTACACTTTTAGTTTCTCACACCAGAGGAACAGTGCAGTATTTACACAAACATGTCTGATCTACTTCACTTGAGAACATGGCCCCAAGGAGCATCTATTTAGTCAGAAATGTCTCCAGTTTATATTTCTTTATGGCACAATGCTACTCCATTGTATAAAAAAATCTTCATCTGTTCCCCGGTTGATGAGTGTTTGCGTTGTTTCCAAGATTTGATTACTACAAGTTGTGATGCTATAAACATGCACGTCCACACATCACTGTGCTATGATACTTTTAATTCTTTCAGGATAATACCAAGAAGGGGAATAGCTGAGCCAATGGAACCTTGAGTCCTAGGTTTCTTGAGGAATCTCCAGGTTGATTTCCACAGTGGTTGCACCAGTCTACACTCCCAACAGTGGAGCAAGATTCCATCTTCCCTGCAGCCTCACCAGCATTTGTTATTGATTGATTTCTTGATAATAGCAATTCTTCAGAAGTTAAATGGAATCCCAGTGTTGTTTTAAGTTGCATTTATCAAATGACCAATGATATGAACATTTTTTCATATATTTATTGTTGTTTCTACTTCTTTATCTGGGAAGTATCTATCATTTCAGCTGTGAATTTTTAGGTTGAGTGTATTTTGGGGGTCCTGATTATTCTGAGTACTTTATGTATTCTGCATAGTAGTCCTTTATCAGAGGAATAGCTTTCAAACTTTTTCCCCACAGTGGGCATTGACTCACACACTGCTGATAGTTTCTCTTGCTCCAAAAAAGCCTTTAATAAGATGGGATCCAGGTTATTGATTCATTGTGATGGCTCACGTGTGAGTGGGGTGTTGTCCATAAAGTCTTTGCCTGCACCTACCTGTGCTTTCAAGAGTTCTACCTATTCTCTCTTCCAGATGGTTTAGTGTTTCTGTTTTAATATTTAGAACTTTGATCTATTTCAATTTTAATTTAGTGCATGGTGAGAGCGATTGCTCTGGTTAATTTTAATCTTCAGCATGTGGAAAGCCACTTCTCCTGGTACCATTTAATAAAGAAACTACCCTCCAGTCTCTTAATTTACTGATAAGAGACATACAGTAAATAATGTCTGTAAGTATAATATCATGTATGCACCTTCTATGATACCAAAACATTATGAAAACAGTTTGCAATGTATTAATTTATGAAATCCATCTTGTCAAGGTGTCTTAAAACTGTCTCATTGATATTTGTACTTCAATAAAATAAAAGTAAAATAAATAAAAAAATAAATAAAAATAAAATAAAGAAGCTACCTGTTTTCTGGTGAAGTTGCTTGGCACCTTTGCTAAAGATGAAGTGGCTAAGTGTGGCTGGGCCTTTCCTGAGTCTTCTCAGAGCATCAGAACTATATTCACTGATACCATATTGTTCTTATCACAGTAGCTTTGGAGTGTAATCTCAAGTCGGGGATTGTGATGCCTCCTGCCTCAGCTTTGCCTTTGCTATTACAGGTATATTCTGGCTCCAGATGAATTTTGTAATTTTTGTCCTCTAATTCTGGTAGATATGCTTTGAAATTTTGATTGGGATTGCATTAAGTATGTATATCAATTTTGAAAATATGGCTATGTTCACTGTATTGGTTCTTCTACCCAAGAGCAAGGGATAGCTCTCCATTTTCTGCTATCTTTTTTGAGCTCGTTTTTCACAGTACTGCAGTAGTTCCTTCATTAGATTCTTTCTTTCTTTCCATCTGTCTTTCTTTCTCTCTCTCTCTCTCTCTCTCTCTCTCTCTCTCTCTCTCTCTTTCTTTCTTTCTTTCTTTCTTCCTGATTGCTTTCGTGAAAGGTGTTTCCCAAATTTCTTGCTCAGTGTTTCTCATTTCTGTGTGTGAAGGCTATTGATTTCAGAGTGCTGAATATGCTACTGAATTTTAGTTATTCTGTCTTCTCAGCCTTTTGACTAAGATTAAGTGTGAATTTTGGTTATTTAATAGACAAGTCTTTTCAAAGAATTTCTGGGGTCTTCTATATAGAATATCATGTCACTGCAAATAATAATAATTTAACTTCTTCCTCTTTTATGCTTATTCCTTTTACTTCTTTGTCTTCTCTAACTGCTCTGGCTAATGTTTCCAAACCTATATTGAATAAGGGTGGTGATCATGGACATCCTTGTCTTGTTCCTGATTCTCTTTTTCTGTATTTAGGGCAGGGCCTACAGGGTCTCACTATACAGATCAGACTCATATTGAGTCTCCTGTTTTCAGCCTCCCAAGTGCTAGGAGTCTCAATTGCTGTCTCAATGTGCCTCCTGGGCAGGGCCGGCACAGCACACTGGGGATTGAACCCCAGCCTGCTGCACTCTACCTAAGCAGGCACTTTAGTCTGCTGATCTATCAAGCCAGCCCTGTTCCTGATTCTTGAATGAAACACTTGTACAAGGAGCTAAATATATACGGGAGTGTGACATTACTATTTGTTGTAGTTAAAAAGTAGACAAAATGTAAATGTCTCTCAGGAGATTAATCTACAGTGTCCCTATAACTTGGATTGCTAAATAACTATTCAGGAGAAGCAATACATGTACATGTGTTGATATGAAAAATATCCAAATGAAGTGGTTTGAAATGGAAAAATAGGTAATATATAGTATTTTATAAGGAAAGGTTCCACAGATTACATTTTGAGTATCTGTGCATGCAAATTTCTGGGAAAAAGAGACAATGCCTATGTGAATGCTCAGCTAAACTCGCTCTGTCTGTGCGTGCATAAGTAAGGGTATAGACTTTTGTGGTTCTATGAGCACTGTGCTCATTCGTATTGCCCTGGAAGCCGTCACGTCCTGTAGGTGACTGATGTCTGTCTAGGCTTTATTGGACCTGACCTGGTGATACCAATTATATTGTATTGTTTATCCCTTACATTTAAACGTTGACTGTATTCTGTAATCAGCCCCAAATGATCAAACTATTTTAGCGATTTCTAGCAAAGAAAAACCTCAGCCATCTTATTGGCCAGATTTGGCACCACGTGACTTCCCCAAAGTCAAAATGACCATAAGGGTTAATCCTTGTGGATCAGTGCAGGACATCAAGGCTTCCAGGATGGCACGGCTGATGCAGGACTCGCAGGGCTGCCCCAGCGCATGGCCGGAGCAGGGGGACGAATGAGGCCCAAGTGGGAGGGGCGCCGAGGGGAGCAACAGGAGTGCGTCTTTTAGTATACATTTGTAATTGAAACATTCACTATATTCTTTGAACACAACTCATATCTAGAATCTGGCAATATTTCATTTTATGAAACAAAAAGTGTTCTAATGACCTCAGCAGATTGGTTTTTATAGGCAGAAAAAAAGGCTGGGGAAAAAAAGCAGAAACTGGAAAGGACGTGTGTGTTGCTCTTCTGAGCGGCTTCCTTTCTAGGGTTAAAACGGAGGGCACTTCCTTCACACGCTGGTCCAGGTGCACCGGCTTGTGTGACACCGTGCAGTGCTGCATTCGGTCTTCATCCCACCTGTGGGAGGCCACTCCGAGATCCTGGGACCTCTAAGGTATGCGTCTGTTGGTGTCTGACAGCTCCCAGGCAGCTTCAGGACGGAGACTAGTCACCAGAAAGACCAAGGCAGGATTAGAGGGCTGGGACTAAAGATCCGTTGACCACCAGTGGCCAGGGACACAATTAGTCATGGTCATGTGGTTCTGCCATGGTAAGCCCCAGGACCGGGTTCAGGGAGCTCGCAGCTGGCCCACAGCATGAGCCTCCTCGGACTTGGTAAGCCTTGTTTGGACATGGAAGCTCCGTATGTTTTCACCCCTACCCCATCCATGTTGGGGGTTTCTGAAGCTGGAAATTGGTCACATGTGTGAGGGCAGGACTAGGCCTCAGGGCCTACAGCAGTCAAGCTAAGCTCAGTCTTGAGCAAAGCATCCTGCCTGATCAGTGTCAGCTATTAGTCACTAGGCAACCTTATGTCACATGACACTAACTTTGCACAGGTGTAAATAAATGCTCCTACCACGGCTCTGGGGGGTCCTCTGCCGGTCAGGCAATGAACTACCGCCGAACGCCGCTCTTGTCATCTTGTCTGTCTCTTCCTCGTGCCTGCTGCCACTTCTCCCCTGGTTACCTGAGACACTGAGGAGTCCTACATTTGGAACCTGAGCAGTAACCCCAGTCAGAGATAAATGGGCCTCCAGAACACTTCCCAAGTGCACATGACAGGGGAGGGAAGCTGACTGGCTAGAGCTGGTGTTCATTAGGTGGGTGTTGGTACTGGAACATCAGGTGTAAAGCACAAGGATGGAAGCTAATTAGGGCCAGAAATGGGTTCACTAGGGCCACCAGCTTAAAAAGAAGCCAAAAGAGAAAGTTAGAATTAGTGATAGTTAAAAAAGGAAAAATAGCACCAGCCAAATAGCTCAGTGGACTAAGTGCCTGCAAGCAGGCACAGAAGCTGGGGTCAATCCTCAAGCCTGCCCCACCCCTGGGGACACACTGAGATGGTAATTGAGACTGGGTGTGGTGGCTCATGCCTACAATTCCATCTCTTGGGAGGCTGTGAACAGGCAGATCACTATGGGTCCAATCTAGTAGTAAGACCCTGAACACCCTGTACACCCTTTCCTAAAAAATGGGGGGAGACAAATAGAGACTCAAGAATCACAGAGGTACTTGTATGTAGAAGTGGCTGAGGGATGCTTGATTCTTGTATTTAATTTTCCTTTCTGGAGTCTGGTTAGAAAGGGTTTTACAACCATAAAGATTTTGACTCAAGATGCTCCTTTAAAATCAAGTCTTGCACAGGACAAGAAAGGTGGAACAAAGGTACAGCAGACAGAATTTAAACACTCTAGCTTTACTCAATTAGATAAAAAATGAAAAAAATTGAAATTGTAAGAAGTTTGTTTTAAGTAGTGCAGTGTACCAGCAGGGAGAGAAGCATAAGACAGGTTCGGGGGGCACACACACTCTGGTCCTGCACTGACCGAGCTGGGATTCCCCAGCCACTGTGCACCCATGTGCCTGGTCTAGCCATGACGGTTGGCGCGCTCCACCCACTGCACTCCGGTGTGCCTGAGGGGCTATAACTATGTAGGACTGTGGCCTGCGCTGTCCCTTATATGTACGGCTACCGCCATGAATTTGTCTGCCTCAGAATAGTGTCTGTGTTTAAAATTTGGGCAAAAACAAAACATCCCTCAGTTAGAGCTAAAAGGGTACCAGCCACACATAGCAGCTGTGGCTGTACAGTGACATCCCCAGTGTCTCTTGGTCAGGGGAATGTGGGTGAGGGGGCCCATTCCCAGGACTAACAACTTGCCCACCCCCAAGGTGACAGAGTAAAAGTGGCAACCAGAGGCAGAGCCTTAATACCAAGAGGCATCCAGGATTTGCTCGGTATTGTCAACGCTGATTATATAGGGGAAATCAAGATTATGGTTCAATTTACTCAAAACGCTGTTTAAATTACTCCAGACTCTCATATCACCCAAGTGATCATTCTTTGTTTGACAAAAATTTAACATTTATAAATAATAATAAAAATATTTATTGGATTAAAAATAGAAATTAATTAGTTAAGGGGAAAGAATTAGAGGGCTTTCAAATACAAGGGCAGATGTCCTCCGGGTAGGGCTTCTACAGGTCTGCAGGCACAAAGGTGCTGGGTTGCTGACCTGGAGGGGGGATATAAGGGCCCATTCTGCCAGGAACTGAGCCTTGTAGAAAAGCAGAAAATACCATTTCTAATGTTTATCAATTATTGTACTCTCTTTAAAATGAATTTTTTTAAATACAAGCAAAAAATAACATTTAAAAAGGAAAGAAAGAAAATGAAAAGCAGGAAAAGCTTCATTACATTTGATCCTAAAAAATCCTTTACATCTTCCCCATAAGGTAAAAGGTTGTTTCCATGCAAAAGATAAAAAGTTTGCCTTAAAAAATCATATTTTCTGAGATTTACAATAATGGGGATATTTTAAAAGATTGCTTAAAATTCTTTTGACTCCTAATAAGGTTGATTGCTTGTTTTACAGTCCTAAATTAAAATCAGCGTAAAAAAGTTTTGATATTTTACAAACAAATAAAAGGTTTAGAGTGGAATGTGAAAACAGTGCAGTTTAAACAGTCACTTAACTTTGACATCCCACTTAAATGGTGTTAGGCTTAATGGTGACCTCCAAAGGGCTATAAGCTATAGTAACTTCTTCATATCTGGGTCAATTTACTCAACAAAGATATATTATGCCTCAAACTGTTCAGATAAACCCAAAATGATTGTCAGACTTCATTTGGCAATGTTAATTGACTCCATCAAGATTTGGGGCTAATTTCTCTGGTGTTACTGACTGTCACTGTCCTTCATATAAGTAAGATTAATTTTCTTCTTTTCATAAGTAGTACATATTAGGTTAAGGAAGGCATGCGATGGCTTCCTATTCCAAATTATAGGATACAAGGGCCATTCCACATTTTGTACAATTAAAATTCAATTACAAAAGAGAGGAACTCTGTGCCTTCCGCCTCACTTGTCAATGTACACTACCAGCAGACTTGGGAGGCTGAAAACGGGAGTATCACTGTGAGTCGGATCTGTGTAGTGAGACCCTGTACACACACATGCTATGTATTATATATAAATATACTGTCGATTTTTAAAAATTCTACAAAAGTTGAAAGTACAGCAGCAGAAATACAATTTAATCAGGTAAGAGAAAAAAGCCAAAGGAGGGTCCTTTGGAAGGTGCTCCATACTGGATAATGGAAGGGAGCCAGTCCACTACTAACCTGGGGCAGAAGATATGCTTGTTTGTCCAGAGAATGCTAAACAACCTATTTGGGTGCCAGAGTACACCATCAGACTGTCCCATGAAGCCAAATCAGAAGAAGAAGTCAGCAGTAATAAGGCTAGAGCCAGCCTGGGGACATTGAAGGAAATGACAAAACGGAACTCTAAGATCTAAATACATGACTGAGTATTTAGAGATAACTGAGCTGCAATTTAACAGTATTCTTAAGACAGAATAAAATGCAAAAATATATATAGAATCTTTTAGTTATAGATAAAAGTTTCTATTCCTTACAAATTCTTTAAGAGATCTCTGTTAATTGACAACAAAATATAGCCAGTGTATCTATGATTATAAAGTTCTAAAAAGTATAACAGTTGCTATAATTCAATTTGGTCAATAATATATTTGCATTCTGGTTTCATAAAGATGTTTATCTGTTCTGCATATTTGTTTATGTTTTTTTTTTTTTTTTTTGTCTTTTTGAGACAGGGTCTCACTATGCAGTTCAGGCTGGCCTTAAGCTCACTTTGTAGCTCAGGCTGGTCTCGAACTCACAACAATCCTCCTGCCTCAGCCTCCCGAGTGCTGGGATTACAGTGTTTATGTGTTTTTATGTCATTCTGCGAACAACTGTTCCTCTTTGACCTCAAAATTTTTTCTCTTTTTTGATCACTTGTTCATAATACAATTTGGGATATAGAATTAAAAGCACACTTTCTCCTGAGTTACCAGCTTATCTAAGTGATACCAAAATTGGTATACTCACAGGTCATCAAAAAATTTAAGATAATTAACAAAAATTCTTTAGAGTCGGAAGAGATTATTGGACAAGACTCTAATTGGTGAATAGAGGAGTGACCAACATTTGTTCACTAATAAGGAGCCCCCAGTAATCTCTATAGCCCCTTGGGAGACAGCCCCAATAGTTTGGGTATTGGTTAAAAGATAAAATTTTTAAGAAAAAAATTATAATAGGGTTTTCTCATAGAAGATGTTCTTGATACAAAGTTGAATTTAAAAACAAATGTTTTCACAGGTGTATGGTAATCTATTACTGTTAATTTCATGGTATATCAAATGTATTCATGATTCTACATGTACACATCTTCCAAAATGTAAAATGAAGTTTATTGTGATAAGACCTTCCCTCAGATTCAGACCTCTGCCTTTAACAAAAAGTTCTGATATGTATCCCTTGAAAAATTAGGTAAAAGCTTCTTATGTGATAGATAAAGATCATTGGTTAAGGGGTTATATTATATCAAAATGAAAATTTAAGTATGCCACAAAATGTCACTGCAATTGTCACAATACAGTATTTTATGTTTTGATTTCTAAATGTCTGTGTTAAAATGTAACTGTTGTCTGTCAACATTCTATAGGAATTTAAATATTAGAATATCCATGGTAGTTAAAAATAATGGGTCTATTTTATGTCTAAGGTGTGTGACATTTAGATAGATAATAATGTTAAGCTTATTATCTTCATTATAAGGTAATGTGATCATCTTTTGGATGTTTAACAACTGAAGTTTGGAGACCAAAAATCAGAGAGATGGAATGGAATAACAGGATAGCCAACTTTTGGCCCTGCCCTCCAAGGTTATAGTGGACTCAGGACATAAGAAAACTTCTGCTATGACATCCTGTAATTCAGCTGAGTCCCTAATTTTCTAATCAAGGAGATTATGGGATCACAGAGAAAGGTGATTCAATGATGGCAGTGCACTAAGGAGGGCTACCTGGAGAAAGTAATCTCAAGCTTTCACAAAAACAACTTGGTCAGGCAATGCCCGTAACTCATCTGGATAGCCAACACTGACAGAAGATCTCAAAGTGCTGTCCTTAGTCCCAAATCCTGAGGAGATTTAACTGATCTTTTCAGATAGCAAAAAGTTAATTTTTTATTCATACATGTCTTGCTTTAACTTGGTCTTAACCGTCCAGCAGAAAAGTGTAGCCATGAGTTATGAAAAGTAATGCAACAATAATATGCAGAACTATAAAAGGTTCAACTCACTAACACCTTCCGACAATTGCCAGCTGTACTGGTAACTCACCACTGTTATGGACTATGGGACTACACAGGGCTACATTGCTGTGTGCAGGCACCAAAATGCTTGGACTGGCATCAAGAACGAAAAGGTCCTCCAAAGAGGTCTCCAAACACAGCTCCTCCAACTGCAGTGAAACACTCATCACTCACAAACCAAAAAAGGAGAGATGTTGGGAGGGGCTGAAGTGGCAGATGGCTCGTGTGTGAGGGCCCGGCCGGGCCACAGCACCTAACGCACTCCAGAGAAAGGCATCCTGCCTAGTCAGTGTCAGCTACGAGTCACTGGGCAACCTTGTGTCACTAACTTTGCAAAGGTATAAACACCCTGGCTGTTGTTCTGGAGGTCATTTGCCAAACAGCCGATGGCCGCCACCTGACTCAGCTCTTGTCTTCTTATCAACGTTTTCCTCATTCCTACTACCCGGTTTCTCCCTCTGCTACCTAAGACGTAAAGAGTCCGGCATATCCAGAAGTGTCTTCATCTGTGGTCTGTCATATCCTTCATAATAAACTGATAAACCTAAGTCTTTCCTTGCATTCTGTTCAAGTAAGCCAATTGAACCCCAGGAGAAGGTTGTGGGAATGTCCACTTAAGACACACAGAGAACAATCTGGAGCTAGTTAGGGAATGGAGCAACCTTTTACCTTGAGCCTTCAACCCTCGGGATCTGATGTTACCTTTGGGTAGAAAGTACCTGGACAAAATTAGATCACAGGACATCCAGCTGGTGTCTGCTGCAGAGATGCTTGCTTGCTGTTAAGGAGAATTCCCCATACTTTCTAAAGCCACAGAAACAATCTGTGTTGCAGATGAGTGTAGGAAAAACTGAGCCTTAGGCCATGTTTTATCCCCAGGTCTCATAATTTTTGAGTGTCATGAATTCCATGGGGATTTTTGTTGTTTGTTTGTTTTGTTTTCTTTCTGATTTGCCAGGCCAATGGCAGGAACTCAGGCAAAATCGCAACCTCTTATAACTTTCACTTAAGAACAGTAAGCAAGGGTTCAGCGATCTTGCCTCTCCCAGTACTGCTTAGAAACAGATGGAAAGATAATAAAAATGAGCCAACTGTAGAACAGGTACAGAGTGGTGTGGAAAGGGACGATTGAGACTAAGTGGTCAGGAAAGGCCTTTATGGCAATGGCCTTAAGCTGAAATCTAAATGACCAAACCCTACAAAATTCAGGGAGCACAGCAACTTGATAGGTCCCAGGTAGGAGCAAGCCTACATTTCCTGAGGCAGGAAGTGGGTCAGTGTGCCTAGGACCTGAATTTCATTGGATGAGACCTGAAAGATTCATAGCCAGATGTGGTAAAGCCATTTAGGCTGTTATGAAGTGCCTCGATTTTGTTCAGCTCACAACAGGAAGCCACTGGAGGGGTTTCTACAAGGCAGTGAGATGATCTGATTTCATGTATTTCCGTCACTCTGGCCTCTATGCCGGAGGTGACAATAGGGCAGTGTCGTGTTCCCCAGGAGTGCAGTGAGACGAGTCGGTATGGATCTAGAGGTGAAGAGCAGGGGTGGAAATAAAATTTCTTGGAGAAGAGAAATTCCAGGTCCAAGTTAGACTGGAGCAAGACTCCAGTGCATTTATGAGTCTTTTCATAACCTAGAGCAGACTATAGGAGACTAGAGGAGCCTCAGGCAAGAAGAAGCAGCTTTGAAGGTCAGTGAAAGAGGAAGCAGAGCTTAGGGCACAGGGCTCAGAGATTGCAGCACAGTGCCACAGAAGCCCATTGCCTCTGCAAGTATGGAGCTGGTGGACAGGCCAGGGCTGGGCATGCTGGGCTTGTAAATGTGCCAGTCATCCCTGAGGAATGACACTTCCATGGGGACAGGACAGATAAGATATGTGTGTGTGCTGAAAGAAGATAGGAGGAAGGGCTGGCCAGATGGCTCAGTGGATTAAGTGCCTGCTTAGGCAGATTCAGGAACCTGGGTTCAATCCCTAGCATGCCTGCTGGCCCTGCCTGGAATAGTGATTGAGACTGGGCGTGGTGGTGCGCACCTGTAACCCCAGTACTTGGGAGGCTGAAAACAGGAGGATCACTACGAGTCCGATTTGTGTAGTGAGACCCTGTACTAAAAACATAATAATAAAATAAATACATTGATTAATTAATTAATTAACAGAAAAAAGACAGGAGGAGAAGAGGGCAAACTGATGATATGGAGAGCAAAGGAAGGGGGACAGAAGGTGCCAAGTGTGTTTGAGTGAATCCATGAAGGAGAGAGACTGAAGAACTGCAAGGACTTTGGAAGGAAGCCTCTTAGCAGCTGGGCAGGAAATGAGAGGCTGAAGCAAGTACCAAGGGCAGGCAAACCCACAAGCAATGGATGTGGGGATTCTGACTGTGTCAGCTCCACCCCTGATGGGGACATTGAGGGTGAACAGCTGGACGAGGCTGAGGTGAGAGGAGAAAACGGAGAAGGTGGAGACAGTGAGTCTGAGCCACTCTGAAGAGTGCTGGAAGAAATAGCAAGTCTGTGTGCAAAGGGACAGGGCCCCAGGATGCTCCGCTTTGGTGGCTTTGTGTCTGTAGCCTCTGATGCCATAGCCTGTCTACTGGCAGCATGGTGCAGTGCTGGGCGAGCTGCGCTGATGGGGCCTGAGAGTGAACGGGGCAGGGCCCCAGACAGCCACGGCCAGGAGCTGGGTCACCCTGGCGGGCAGAAGAAAGGCAGTACGGGCGGAGTGGGCCTCGGAACAGGGATGGGAGGGTGCAGTCCCCACGGAGTCTGCTTCTCAGTGAAGAACGAGAAAGGCCCCAGTGAGAGGGGTGGAGGAAGGGGGTGTGGGCGCTTTAAGGAGGACAGGGAACAAGTAAGGCAGTGCAGGCAGTCTGGAGCCTCACCAGTCTAGAGCCTCGGGCGGTCCCAGAGCCCTTGTGACCAGTCTCCGCCTTCCTCTTTTGCCACTTTTAGCTTCTCGGAGCAGATGGGTGATCAGGAAAAACAAGTGACCGGAATGTGCACACAGAGTACCCGAGGGAACAGGCCAGCCGAGGGGGTGGAGCTAGAATGGGAGCCACTGGGGTTGTTGTAGTGCCTTCCCTCCGGCCTCCTCCTGGGCAGCAGATACTCCCTCAGCCCACGATGGCACAGGGCAGGACGCAGAACTCACCCTGCTCCAGGCATTGGACAGTGCTTCCAGCCAAAGCAGCGCCTGCCATTCCTCTGGTAGCGATTATTAATGTATCCAAGACAGAGCCTGGGCCCACTGGACCAACCACCAGAAGACTGATTCCAGGGGTGGAGCCCCTTGCTCCTCTCCTACAGATGAGGGGAGAGAAGGTGAGGCCCAGCTACGCCCCAGTCTCGAGCTGGTGCTAGAGCAGACTGGAGGCGTGGAGACTCCGGGAGCCAGCGATGCCGCGGGACCTGCACATCAGCCGGCTCCGAGGTGCTCTCGCTCTGCGCTTCCTGTTATTTGAGGTCGCGAGCTTTCTCCTACAAACACGCGGGACCACTTCTGTCCCACGGCTTGATTTACCAAGAGGCAGAAATGTCTGTCCGCAAACTGGCGTTGCCCGGCGCTTTTTGTTTTCATTCTCGCACAAACCACGGAGCTATGAGGGAAGACAGGAAGTGCAACTATAATATCTACATTGAATGTGTTCAACAAACAGTAGAAGAAGTAACTTAAACAGCACACACCTTGGCTGCAGATGAAACAAATATAAAATTGGGAAATTTTTTGGATGCAAAAGAATCCTAAACTCAGACGGCTTCCCAGAGGCCTGTGTTCTTTTTTTTTTTTTGGAGGAACCGGGGATTGAACTCAGACCCATGCACTTGCCAGGGAAGCGCTTATTCCACTGAGCCGTTTCCCCAGCCCCATGGCCTCTGTGTTCTTGCTCTCCTCTGACCACGTCAAAACCAGAGACCACCAACACTAAATCCAGGTTCAGTCAGCAAACATCCACACAAAATGTCAGCTAGCTGTCAGGTATTTTGAAAGAAGGCTTAGCTCTCATTGTACTGTCAAGTACAGCGATGGTTGTGCTGTACTTTAATGAGATATTGAAAACATTTTTCATTTTGGCTTTTTCCTGCTTTCACTGAGTTCCCAGGCTGGTGGCTTCCGCACAGACCTGTCACAGCTCCCCATCAGTCCCTGCCCGCCAGGCAGACTATCACCCTCACACTCCCTTTTCCACCTCACCAGTGAGGTACTGGTAAAAAGCAGTGCTTGCAAAATTCTAAGTGATGTTCATTTTAATAAAAGACCTGGCAGGAGCTCCATTAATGTGCGAGCTAGTATTTCTGCACGAAGAGGGCATGGATTTTTTTTTTCTTATCATCATGCCTGTGAGAAAATACTGATGTGAACTACTGTAGATTTGGTGGTAAGAAAATAAAAATAAAGTGTTTTTTGAGCAAGAACAAAGGATAGTTTGTCTGTTAGCTGGGAAGTTCCTCTTCCCAAAGGACTCAGGTCTGCCGAGGTCCGCTGCATCCGTGCCTTGAGTCCATGGTATGGAGAAATCACTGCTCACTGCTCACAGAAGAGGTGGTCCCAGTGGAGAGAGGACCTCAGGAGTTACCGTCGACGGCAGCTACCATCTCTTCCAGTTTTCACCTGAAGAACACAGAAGTCTTTGAAAATTAGCACTGAAAAGCCCTCAGACATGAGCCCGGCTCACCCTCTCCTCCTCCAGGCAAGGACCCTGCAGCGTGAGCTGGTGGCTCCGAGCAGTGACAGTGAAGGCAAGGGTGACTGGAGCAGACGCGCACTGAGCACGTGACACGCTTCCTCCCGTCTTGTTCTCACCGGCCTGGATCTCAAGGGGAGGGATGGCCAGGACCAAGGCCCAAGCCTGGGTGTTCCGGTGAGGAGCAGCGCCGTGTCCACTCCTGACACCAGGGCTACCTACAGCGAGGCTGTGGCTGACAGCTGGGAAAGAGACGGGCAGCAGCCGCCTCCTGGTGGGAAGGGCAGGGTAGAGCCCCGGGCACAGGAAGGCCCGCAAGCCTGGCCGAGGGTGAGGCTGGAGCAGAGTCAGGAGGGCGCTCAGGGCCAGCCTGGAAGCCCCACTCTGACCACCTAGGGCTGCACAGAGCAGCACCACGGTGCGGCCAAGCGCAGCACAGCCTAGGGACCAGGTAGGGATTGGTCATCAGGCCTCTTTCTTATGAGCTCCCAGACTCAGAATTCCACACATGGGTGAAACATAGGCCTAAAAGAAAAGCCTGCTGATTGCTTGAATTCCCACCAGGAATAAATCAGTAGCTCCCAAGCAGGGAGATGGCCGTCTCCCGAGGGATACTTTCATTGTCTGGAGGCAGCTTTCCTTGTCACTCAGGGGTGGGCATTATTGGTATGTAGGAGACAGAGTCCAGGGGTGCTGCTGAAAGCTTACAATACACAAAATGGTTCCCTCCAACAGAGTTAGCAGGCCCTAAGCCGTGGTACTGAGACCGAGAAACCCTGGTGTAATCTGAGCTGAAAATCCTGGATAGCAGACACTGTGGGGAGACAGAGGTCAGCCTATGCCAGCCCCTTCCTGCTCCAGATGAGCTGTGTGGCACACACCTTGGCTCTCAGAGAAACGGAATAGGCAAAGGGCCTTGCGGCAGCTGGGGCAGACACACCTGAGTCTGGGTCAGAAGTCTTCAACACGGGCACCAGGGACCAGTTCTGAGGAAGCGAGTTTTCCACAGACAGGGCTGGCAGAAGTGGGGGTGGTTTGGGCATGATTCAGGCACACTGCTTTTATTGTGTGCTGTATCTCTGTTAGTATTACATTGCAGTATATAGCGAAACAATCACACATCGTACTGCAGAACCAGTGGAGGCCCTGAGCTTATTTTTCCACCACCAGATTCACAATGTCTCTCATCATTGGGGATGGTGACAGAGAGTGACACCTGAAGTGTTTTGGTCACATCCAGTCTAGTCTACAATCTCATTTGGTTTCTATCTCTGAAGAAAACCCTGCTGCACAAAATAGGAAGCTGGAAATGGAAGCAGAATTTTCATCACTGTATGCCAAGCTCAGGAGGTTTGGCCCTTCACTTTAATCCAGAATGTATGGAGATTTGAAGTTGTTAAAAATGTACTTTCATGACCCCATCACAGGCACTCTTGGTAGGTGATCCTCCTCTGGTACGGGCTGTTCACAAATGAGCCAGGATCCACTCCTGTTCAGGTCAGGGTTCTTTTGGGGTTGGGAAGCCATGTTCAAACTCTTTGGAAAGATGGTATAAGTGATCACAGACCAGCTGGGAGCAAAGAGCCCTGGCCTAATCTCTTCAAAGATCTTTGCTGATGTTTCAAACATTCACTCGTAACTCCTTAGTTTGCACAGCCATTTATCTGCTACCTTGAACACAGTTGTTCTCCCCCAAAGTGACAGATTGAGTTCTTCGAGCAGGATGAATACAGCACAGGAGTGAGAAAAGTTTGCAGCCCGATCTATCATTAAAATGAGCTCCCAGGGGTGACTGTTGTTTTTGAAAGCACTCTCTAGACTGACCTTGTAACTCCAAAGCTTGGCCAGCAATCTGCTTTTAGAAAGCCTTCCCAGGTGTGTGCAATGAAGACACACTGCTGAGTCCATGTCCTCACAGTCATACGACAAGAGGTGAGTAGAAGGCATGTACAGAGAGTCGCAGCCCACAAGTGAGTTCCTTTCTGGGAGAGCATTCACAAATAAAAATCATTCACAACACTGACAAAGTGAGTCTTAGATACCTTTCACACTAATATATGGCATAAATCATTAAAAACAACACATACCAAGACTGCAGCATAACCCTGATTGTGCTGTACTATTGTGTGCTGTCGCATTGCACAGCAAACATACAAAAAAACAGCTGTGGCCGCATCTGACAGACAGGAGAGCTACTTCTGTGGATTGTTTGCACCTACAAGCATTCCTAAGGTGAGGTCTGCTGCTGTCAGTGAAAGTTCACAACCCAAACATCCACAAGTTGGGGACTCACTGTACTTTAATGTAGCTGGTAACTTTTATCTCCTCCTGCAAGATATTGGTAGGCTCAGGGGACAGTTTTTGGCTAGCTAGCACTTCTGCACAGCTGACACGGTGCAGAAAGAGACTCACATTCAGACGTGACATGTCTGACTCCAGAAGTGAAGCTAGAAAGCCATCAACTCAGGGCAGCCACTCTCTCCATGTGTGCAAGACAAAATGACCAGTGCGGCTCTTTGGACATGCAGTTATTCACAGAGCCAGCTGCTCTGCAGCTGCAGCATTGTGAGCAACAAGAGGGAGCATGACACACCCTTGTGCACGTCCTCCTGTAAAGTACATGACACGAGGACAAGCAGTTTCCTGATCAATATCAGTAGAATCAACAACTTAGGTTGTGTATCATGTGACTAATTAATCTTCTCTCCTAGTTGTGTTTTGACACCCTCTGCTGTCTCATCAGTTCATCTACTTGTGGTTCTAACAGGAAGAAAAGCATACGCCACTATTTGAACTGCAGCTTCTCCTAAAGATCACAGAAAACATCCTTAGTAGCCAGCAGGATCAACTCTTTGCCGGCAGTAAACAGTACCCTAGCCTAGCTTTAGCAGCAGTTAGCAACTAAGGATGACGTTCTCAGTATGGACACAGTTGATGAAGTGATGGCCTTCAATAACTGCTTCTGTTCCACACATCCTTGTGTTCATGTTTTTCTTTTGAAAAACTTTTAATGTCTTTAGTGAATGCAAGCTGTTTGTTCTCTATGTACTGACCTCATTTTGAAGGATTCATGACTTCACTGGATAGCTGGTAACCACATAATGTAAATTGCTGTTGCAATGAATCTGTACTCTAAGGAGGACTCTTGGTGCTTTCTCCTGAATCTTTTTGTTGTTGACAGTCTTACAGTTTTCTCTTGTTTTGTCATTGGCTCTTTACCCCTTTCCAACCAGGCTCTCCAGGGAGGTTTGTAGTTGACTCATTTTAGCTGGGGCTCGCTTGTAGGCTCACCTAAGCTGGTGCTGAGCCAAACACTCAGCACAGGAAGGAGGCCTGGAAGACGGTGGTGAGTGAAATCTTGGCAGGCCGCGCACAGGCTGAAGTGCCAGGTTCCGACTTAAAGCTGGCCACTGATGTAGCTGGCTTTTGAAGGGCAAATCTCATTTGCAACTATAAATCTCGCCTCTAGATGCAGTTTAGTTTTCACTGATAGGATTTTGACCTGAGCCTGCCAGCCATGTATTTGTTATGGCCTCTGAAGTCGAACCTTCAGCAGAGGTATTCTGTATTTGCAGGCCTCCTCAGCATGCGTGTCAGCACCGCAGCTCCGTGCCGGCTCGTCAGTCATTAGATCTCATAAGGCGAGCACAACCGAGATCTCTCCCATGTTCAGCTCACAGCTGGGCTTGTGCTCACTTGAGAGTCTAATGCCTAAAGTGAACAGAAGTTCACCATTCATCATCACACCTGTCCGTGCCCTCGGCTGTCATCCTGAGTCAGTCTGCTCAGCCATGTGCAGAGATATGTCGACCAACCAAGAAACAGTTTGTTAGACTCTGCTGCAGGGTTAATTTGTCCTGCTGCTCCCTGGAGCCGGTGTGTGCTTCTTCTGGCCCACTCGGGTGCTCTTTCAGCAGCTAAAGCGCTGGGTCTTTCAATCTTATGGTGCAGGCCAGATGCACTATGACAGCGCCAGCTGTAAGAATAACACAGCAGCTCCTGGACAAGGCTGAACTCTTCCTTGCCACCAAATACAAGGCCAGGTCATGTGTCTGCAAAGACATAAAAACAGCGTCTTGTAGGAGGCAGACCACAAGTACTAAGGGCTCTGAGACTGCAGTAAACAGAAATTATGTAGAGCCCAGCTCCATTTGGTGAATGTGGCCAGGCACTAGCCCACACCCGCACATCAATAAAGCCTGACTCTTTGTTCTGTGAGCAGCAGCTTGGTGACTTTCCAACTGATTGCTGGCTCCCTCAGCTGAAGCTCCACTCCCCACACACAGGTATGCACACACTAAATCTTCACCCGAAAGTCTGTCAAATATTTGCAATATTTAGTCCAGGCTCATTTCTGCTGTCCGTGGCAACCAGAACACTGGGAAATGTGACTCACCCCAGAAGCTCAGCATGTCTGTACCTCGCCTTTTGCTTTTGTAGTGCTTCAGTAATTTTTCCTCCAATTACAAAGATAACCCATAATCATTATAGAAATGAGAAAATACAGATTAAGGCAAAGGGAAAGAAATAAAATATCCTGTACTCCTAGCCTGTGGGAAGAAATTTTATTCCAGAGTCATTCTGGTAGTGGGCTCCATTAATTTAAAAGTATTTTGAAAATTTTAATTCACACATACTCACTGTGGATATTTACAGACTGCAGTGTCACATTTTAATATATACATTATCAAACCAGGGTCCTCAAATTCCAGATTCCAGAAGCTTCTCATTTCTTGGCCACAATGCTGAAAATGAAAAGGAAGGAAGGAGGATGCTGTCCCCCAGCTCCAGAAGGACTGCTTCTGCTTCGTCTGTCCCTCTCCCCCTTCCCGTCAGTGCAGCAGGGCCTCCTGCCTGTAAGACACAAGTGAAGGTCACAGAGTTTTAACACTGTCTATCTGACTCGGTACAGACGTCTTAACTTCTTTCAGCTTTTAAGTTTTTATTTCTATTCTGTATAAAATACAAAGAACATGAAGTGCGCTGCCTTCTCCCTGTTAAAGTCTACAGCTCGGCTGTTGGCTGTGCTCACTCTGCTGCCCAGCCACAGCCCAGAACGCTTTCAACTTGCAAGGATAAAGCTGGACACGCACTGAGCAGCTGCCACATTTCTCTCTATTCTGTTACTTTTTTTTTTTTTTTTTTTTATAAATTTGACTACTCTGGACAGCATTTTGTGTGTACGTGTGTGACTGGCACAAGGTCACAGGTATAAAGGCTTCAGTTTGTCTGTATTGTAGAACAGGTCTGAATTTCCTTCCCTTTTAAGGTGGAATCTTTTAAGGTGGAATCATGTTACATTAAATACACAATCATATTTTTTAAAAAGTCTACTCATATATCGGCAGACATCAGGGTGCTTCTGTCCTCGGTCTGCTGAGGCTGCAGCTGCGATGCACAGAACTGCACACAGCTGCCCAGCAGCGTTGGTGTCTCCACCACATGGGAACGGGGACCGAGTGGGGAGAAGCGGTCGCCCTGCAGTGGTGAGGCCAGAATGTGAGCAGAGCCCTGCGACACCTCCTGGCGAGGACCCAACCTCACCAAGCGCTCTGAAGGCCACGCTGCCGCCTGGCCCTGCCGCCAGGCAGATTTCCTCGTCTTCGGGTGGTCACCTGGGTCTCTGGAGGGCCCTTCTCCTCTCCCTCTGCTTAGAAAATCTCTATCACATTTCCAGCGTCTTCTAAGTAAGTGTCCTGCCTACAAGAACACCAGCATCTTTTGTTTCATGAACTATGGAGTGAAGCAATTCCTACCTGAGTAACACAAAATAAAATTTCCTAAGCATGCAGCAATTTCTGTACTACACATAAAGAAGCTTTGGAAGACAATTCTCTTAGAACTAAAGGGCCATTGAAATCTGATCCTATTGATCCTAAAAAGACATATCTTCATTCAAGTGTCCCCCCGGCTCCTCTGGAATTCATCATGCTCCTAGAAGACGTGGACAAGTAGTCTTCCCAGCTCTAAGCTAGCACGGCTCTGAGAGCACTCTCTTCAGTCTAGGGCTCCCTGGTGAAGAGCGTGCCATCTCCGTACTGTCCTAAGGGTCGGTGCTCATGTTTTAGAGACCCAGAAGCTTAGCACAGTCAGTGGAGAAGCACAAAACAGAGACACTCTCTGTCCTGTCACTGTCACCCCCATCTCACCAGGAATGGGGGGTGGCGAAAGGAGCGATGCCAAGGCCCAGGGTCTGGCGCTTCCAAATCAGAGATAGAAGGGATTGGAACAAGGATCTGTTTAGTTATTTTCAGCTCTACTTTGTCACAAAACAAAGCAATAGACATGGAGGAAGTCCTAGTGTGTTCATATGTGTGTGGGAGAAGCCCAAGAAAAACGTAGTCATGAGAAGAAAACGCTTCGTGAGCAATGCTGAGCTGGGCACAGACCACACGCGCAGGTAGATCTTGCAGCAAATTAAATTAGAAGGCGACCCAGCTTGACAAGCTGCCTTACAGACTTCTGATCCGGATTTCAGGAACATGCTTAGATTAGCAGCAAAGGGGAAAGTACTTTCTGTTGTTTAGAATACAGTGTTGGCCTGTTGGGGAATCTCACCGCCTGAATGAAGCTTCCTGCCATGAAGAGGAGCTCATGCCCAGAGAACAGCATCCTTATAGGGGCCTGGAGGCGACCTTCGACGCACCCTGGAGTCACAGGCTGGGAGGAGGCTCGGCCACGCCCTGATGACACTAGGAGAACAATGCCATGTCCTAATTCCAAACTGACCGGAAAGAAATAGCAGCAGTAGCCTCCCAGCTCTGTGCGGTGCACAGCTCTGTACTGGAGCAGAAAGTCACTTGCTTTTGTGCAGCCCGACAGTATCACCTTCCTTCTTTAACTGCCCCTCTACACTGGCCAGGCCAGCACCTTTTAAAAGGGTGCCATCTTGGCAATCTAAAGAGGCCTCTGACCTTTTTTTTTTTTTTGTCTTTTTGAGACAGGGTCTCACTATGCAGTTCAGACTGGCTTTAAGCTCACTTTGTAGCTCAGGCTGGTCTTGAACTCACAACAATCCTCCTGCCTCAGCCTCCCAAGTGCTGGGATTACAGGCCTGCGCCACCACGCCCGGCTCCTTTTTTTTAAGAAAAATTTATTGCTCACCCATAAAACATGAAACATCTTACTGTAAAACTTTAGATATATAAACAAAAGATATTAAAAGAGATATGCCCAGGACCAGGGAGATAGCTCACTAGAATAAATGCTTGCCTAGTAAGTGCAAGGGCCTAAGTTCAAAGCCCAGTTCCGCAAAAACAAAAGAATAAATAAATCTCAGAATGCCTTTGTTTTTAGATTAAGCCACTGCTTGAATTTTATTTTATTTTATTTTATTTATTTTTTTGTCTTTTTGAGACAGGGTCTCACTATGCAGTTCAGGCTGGCCTTAAGCTCACTTTGTAGCTCAGGCTGGTCTCGAACTCACAACAATCCTCCTGCCTCAGCCTCCCGAGTGCTGGGATTACAGGCATGCGCCACCATGCCCGGCTACTGCTTGAATTTTAAGAGAAAGGAAATCCCACATGTTTCCCTTGAGTGTGACTGAGAGATTCGCTGTTAAACAAACTGTTTTCTTTTTGATATTAAGAGTTGAACTCAGGACCTTGTGCTTACCTAGCAGGAGTTTGTGCTACTGAGCTATATCCCCAGCCTGAGATTTTCTGTTACAGAAAAGAGAGGAAAACGCGTGGGAAGGTCACAGGACAAAGTTGAAGAGTTTGGGTTTTCCAGAGAGGACACGCGGAGAGAAGGCAGACACATGAGGAAACCACGGAAGACAAGGACTGTCTCGGTGCCCTCTGCTTGCGCTTATCCTTCCTGTGCACATTTTCCACCCTCTTGTCCACAAACTGTCCTGGGAGAGAACAGTTAGCACAGTTGTTATTTCTCAGGAGTTTCTCATTTGAGTTAGATAAGAAAAATCCTGAGAAGCTTCTTTCTGAGCTGTGAAAGCTCCAGTACTCTCAGCTTCAAACACCCCCCCCCCCCCCGCTAACGTGTGGCTCCGCGGTGCCGCCAGGGCCTCCTTCACCGACGTGCGCGGCCTTCAGGGATGGGCCCTTCCTTCGCTGCACGCACGCTTGTTGCTGGTCCCTGCTCAGGAGAAGTTCACCATCGCGGAGGCTGCCCGGAAAGCGGGCCCTGCGGAGCACTGCAAGGCTGGCAGAGGACGTGCTGATGCCTGGGAGCAGAAGCTGCCCCCAGGTGCCAAGAGTCTCTTCCGTCGCTCCTGGGAACCGCTGGCGACACATGGAGGCATTCGGGTCGTGGCAACCGGACACATGGGGACGGTACTGCGTTTGGCAGGTAGAGGCTAGAAAGCTCCATTGCTGAGCATCTCGCAATGCTCAGGACAGCCCTTCCCTGCACCCCAACAGAGTCCCCCACCTGCACTCCTTGGGTGGGGCTGCCACAACCACACACCCTAGATGGGACACTAAAGCAGCACTTCAGACTCCTCGCTTGGCCTGCAGGTGCTTATTGGCTCCTAGTGTCTCTGCACGTTATCTTCCCTGTCTGTGCGAACCTCTGTGTCCAAGTGTCATCTTCTTAGAAGGACTCCTATCATTGGGTTAGGTCCATCCTAATGACCTTGTTCTAATTTATCTCGACAAAGACCCTTATCCATGTAAAGCCATGTTCCACAGAGCTGAAGGCTAGGACTTCTGCCCATGAATTTTATTTATTTATTAATTTATTTATGCGGTACCAGGGATTGAACTCCGGACCCTGCGCTAGCCAGGCAAGCACTTATTCTACTGAACCATCTTCCCGGGCCCTGCCCATGAATTTTAGGGGGACGCAATTCAATCACAGCATAATGCTGTTACTGTGGAGGATACAGTGTTGTGATTTGATGGGTTGCTTGACCTTTCTCCCATCTTAATCTTTGTTATTGGGTTTCACCTAGAAAAAAAGATGGGTATTTTCTCTTGTCCTCGGGATATAATCACTAAGCATCTACACATGGATTCTTAGAAGCATGACAACTCTAAGATAAAATTTCACTTCCGTCCCCGTAGTACCAAATAGAACATTCCTTTATTTTACCATCCCTCTTCGATTCTGGTTTCTTTTGGTGAATCCCACCCTTAGGTCACCTTTAGTGTTACTGCCACTTGTCAGATGTTATGCCAGGGGGCTGGCCACGTGCTACATAAAAAGAGGGTTAGCAGAGGAAGTTTTCATGAACATTGTTGTCAAGTTATGGTAAGTGGAAATGTCTTAGCTACATAGAATTATAGAGGAACATGGACTTTCAGGCCACTTACATGTGGGTTCACAGTTGCTCCTAACCTTGGTTACTTGGGAAAGTAACCCAGCTCTCTAAATCTCCAACAGTTTCCTCACTAGTAAAAGGGGAGAGAAAACACTGTACAATCTGTGCAATGATGGAACTAAACATCCTAGGACACCCACCCCAAAAATTTGTGTTTCATAGAACACCTTAAAGTGAGTTTAAAGTGAAAAAATACAAAGTCAGAAAATATATTAGACTGTTAAAAAAAAGACAGAAAATAATGTCTTTAGGACTGCAGTGAAGATTGTGAAAATCTCTGAAAGGTTGGCTTAATTCCCATGGTATCCTCTGAACACGAGTTGTGGGCACAGAGACACTCTTTGCTCATGAAAGGTCACATTTCAGTTGGGGCCTGAAAGCTCAGGTCACACCAAACACTATACACTATGTATTTTACCTGTGCATACTCGCCTGTGATAAAGTCAAACTTAAAAATTAGGTACAGTAAGAGATCACCAAAATAGTGAAAACAAAACAATTATAACAATGTAATATACTGTAAGTCATTCTAAATTTATAATTGTTCATATCTGAAATTTTTCACTTAATCTCTCAGACCATGGTTGACTACATATAAATATGCAGTGGAATGGGGATCTAGGATAAGGGGGACTCGGGTCCTGGAAATAAAAGACAGTGAAGATTCTGCCCACTCTCACCGAGCCCCGCAGGCATGCGGAGCAAGTGCACAGGCCCTGGGCACAAGCACGCAGGCCAGATCCCGCTGTCCACTGAAGAGGAGAAAGGAGCCCTCCCCGAGGCGAGCGAGGCACCACAAGGACAGGCAGAGCCTCTGCCGGAGCAGGGGGAAGGACAGGAGAAGGCTGCCCGAGACAGCCTCCGGGACGTGTCCAGAGCACTTACGGACACCTGCAGTCACGGTCCCAGTTCATCTGCAAGCGCTCGGTTTCACATCAGCAGCTTTTTCACATTCTGTTCCTGCAGGATCACTCCCTTTTCATTACTACAAGACCAAGACGGGCTTTTCAAGCACTAAATGAAAATTTCAGAAGGCAAGAGGAAAAAGGACAAATTTTAAAAGGTCAATAAATAATTGATTTCTGAGCAAACAAAAATGAGAGAACATGGGAAGCAATGATGGATTATTTCTAAGTGTTCATGCATGAGCAAAGCAATTAAAATCTTTTAAAAACGTGTCTGTTTCAGGGATGCACAGGAAGGCAGGCTGAGAAAGCGTGCTCAGGGCACAAGCCAACCAGAGTAGATGTGCACAGCAGCTGCTTCCTGCAACATTCCTTTTAGAAAGAAAGTAGAAACAAATTGCTGGAATACAATGTCCAGAAATAAAATGCAAAGCTCTGTCCCCGTGGCTGGCACTGAGGCGCAAGGTCAGTCCAAAGAGAGCTGCTGTATAACCAGAGCTGCTGTATAGCTGCTCATGGGGTTCCCATGAGCCAAAGGGTATAACCAGAGCACTAAGCTGAGTGAAATCAGTCGTCTTCGGAAAGCTTCATAGAAAAAAGGAGTTTGGAGTGTCCCAGGGAAGGACCAAGAGAACGGCCTTCTGATCCCTGAGGACTTGCCAAGCTGCGAGTACGGACAGGGCTGGGGATGCAGAGGTGGGAAAGAGGCTTCCAGGTTTGTGTGAGAAGGAGCCGGACAGGACAACAGAGGGGTTTCCACCAGAGAGGAACCCCCTCTCTTATGGACAAGAAACGCGGACTCAAGGAGCCAGGTGTGGACTCCGAGCCACTGTGCATCTTCAGCCAGGCGCGCTCTGTCTGCATATTCAGTGTTCACCCTGAGCCAGGCACCAGGTCTAGGGATGGTGAGAAGCTGTGACAGGGTGCTGCTGCTGCCCGAGAGCCTAAAGGTGTGGCTGAAGGGCTCAAACGCGCGGTCACAGGTGCCCACAGGCCTCACGAGTGCCAGAGCGCGTGCGGAAGGGGAGGTGGGGAGACCAGACCTCCCGCTGCAAGTCTGCCGGCCTCACCTGTATCCGTCACTGTTTCCACTGCACAGAGAAAATACCTACATCTGCATTTTAAGGGCGGGGATATCTATTTTGTCCCATGGTTTCAGAGGTTTTGGTCCATGTCCAAAATATCATGACTAGGCCAGGTGTGGTGGCCCACATCTGTAAGCACTCAGGAGGCTGAGGCAGGAGGAGCCTTGTGTGTTCAAGGCCAGCCTGGGCTTCAAAGGGACCTCATGGTTAGTATGAAATGTGCAGTGAGACAAAAGACAAAAACCCACGCAAAAGGAAAAATACACATAATGGCTGGGAGGATTCAGAAAATAGCTGCTCGAGGGACAGCATTGGAAAGCAGACAACACAAGAAAAAGCTGGCGAACGTGGCAAGGACCAGGCTGCCCGCCCTGTGGCCCCCGCTTCTAGCAGCTTATCCATCAATGGACTTGTTAATGGGTTTAACCCACGGAGAGCTTTAGTGTCCCTGTAATCCAGTCACCTCTCTTGGAGCCTCATACCCCACCAAGCTGACAAACCTTTCACATTCAGCAGCAACGAAACCCAGCAAGCAAGCAGCAGGGAGAAGGCAGCCCTGGCCCCCCGCCAGCCCCTCTGCAGAGGGTCGCCCCTGGGACCTGGCAGCAGGGAAGCCGCTGCTGCTGACAAGCTGGAGCAAGAGCCCAGCTTGCCTGAGCACAACTCAGACAACCATCAATTCACCAAATCTGTCATTTTATTTTAAAAGCTTGCTTTTTAGAATTACAAGTGTATTGTCTCCAATGGGAGCACCTCAGCTGCTTTGGAGGATTACAATAGTTGTCATTGACAAGGTTTTGCACAGTCTCCAAAGCAACACACTGAAAGAATCTTGTAAATGTTTTGAAAGTATATGAAAGGTTCAAAAATCACTCTATGACCAAAATGTCTATGTGTGCTTCCCACGGGAATTTTTCAGTTTGTATCGATGTCTTTCAAGACTTGGTTTTGCCAACATTTAAACATATTTGTCATTATTCTACAAAAATCTCGAAGTGGGAATTATATTTCTGCAATTTATTTTATCCATCTAACTTTTTTAATAATTTAGTAATTCAAATTTACTGTGTGATAATGTTGTAGGCTGCTGAGTTAGAAATATTAGAGGCTGTCAGACAGGGCTAGGCCCTCAAAGGAGCCTGCAAGGCAGAGGAGGTGTCCTGCCACTGTGGGAGGGGTGGGCGCCCCAGCTGAGGGCCAGTCCTCATGACAGAAGGTCATGCAAATGCGCCACATAGCTCCCCAAGGTTGGGCATCCGGGACTGGTGTGCTAGGTGGGTGGCCATGGCCTGGAGAAAGCCAGAAGAGTCACCAACCCAGCCCCTACAGGAAAAGCCCCCTTCTGTATTCATGCCCGCTTGCTATGGGACTCGCTTTCCCATTTGGTCCTGGATTTAATCAGTTTTACCTGAGCAAGTTGTGCTTGTAACCTTATTGGTTGACCATAGTTGTTTCCCACCCCATGTGCAAGTTCCCTTGTTTTCCACTTTAGACCTGCCTCACTTCACAGTTTTGCTCTATAAAAATCCCCAGAAAAGGCAGATTCCTGGGGCAACTCACTCAGGACCCTTCTGTCCTTGTCCTAGACAGAAACTTTCTTTCATCCAATAAATATAATTTGCTTTTAAAAAACCACAGGGCCTCCCAGCACTCCTTGGGTGTCTCCGTATTCATGCACAGGCCTGATTAGGGCTGGCGGGCCCAGGAGATTTAACACCATCCCCGTGTTTTACCAATGGAGGAGCCGCTGGGTCAAGGACTCGTTTCTTTCTTTCTTTCTTTCTTTCTTTCTTTCTTTCTTTCTTTCTTTCTTTCCTTCCTTCCTTTCTTTTTTTGTGGGAAGAATTTATTGAAAGAAAGAAATTTTCTCCTTGAGAACAACAGAAAGGACCCCGAAGTTGCCCATCAACCCTGTTTCTGGAGGAGTCAGAGCCACGAGGTTAAGTGGGTTTAAGGTGGAGCAGAACTCTACCCAATTAATAAAATTACAAGTGTAGTCTCTTGGGCAGCAGTGATCCAATGGCTCCAGGGAGGTGAGTTTCCCATGTCCTGTGAGGAGCTCTCAGGGTCTGTCACTTTGCTTGAAGAACATGCTATGCTCCCTGGCTGGCTGCTGCAAACGCTGTCCTAGTTTCCTTCCTGCCCCCTCCTATCTCCGTACTGGGGGTCACTGGGCAGGCATCTCGTAAGCATCCAGAGCAGTCGCCTGGCCATGCCGGTGGAGCCTGTCTCTCCCCCTGCCTCCCCAAAGTTCAGGGTTGTCCTTCTGTGTCACCAGCTCCTTCTCAGGTCTGTTTTCTGATGACCAAGCTAGAGCTGTCAGGATGCTGCCCTGGCAGTTGCGTCCCTGTGTCCAACAGGAGCCTTCGGTAAATCACTAGCGCAGCCCAGCCCCGGATGGTTAGAGTGCGAGGAGGGTCCAGTCAGAAGCCCCAGCTCCGCCACACGGAGGAGGCGCTAAGCTGCAGAAGTGTTCCCTGACACTCAGGTGATTTATCTGGTAGAGGGGCTCACCAATGCCTCCCTCCTGGGGATATCATGAGAACCAGGTGGCGCCACCGGGCCAGCTCAGCCTGGGGACACAGAAAGGCCCCCATCCAGCAGCGATGGGCCAGCAGCAGGGCCCCAGAGTGTGGCGTCACCATAGGATCATCGCCAAATCAGCCACAGCAGTGAAGTGAGGCTGAAGAGCAGAATTCCTAACCACTGAGACAGAGGAAGTAAGAGACCTGCTTTTAGCACCTCCCCCTTGGGGGAAGCTTTTCCTTTGTGCACCTGTCTGTCGTTGCACCTGTGAGGGTCTCAAGCTTAAGAATGAGTGTGTGCACGCACGTGTGTTTCCTGAAGGATAGGAAGCTGCACTGTGTACTTCGCGCCAGGAATCGGCTTGCTCGGGCCCTCATCCATATCCTACTCTATTATTTTGCTGGCAGGATTCACACAATTTCTCTTTGTCGTGTGATCTTATTTCACAGTGCTGTCCTAAGAGGATGTGAAAATGAGCATAGAAGAGAAACAACATCCGAGTAGAAAGGGGGAAACAGCCTCAAGTCGGGGCAGAGTATCGGGATGGAAAGAGACAGAGGAGCGAGCAAGCGAACCCACGGCCCCTGGAAGCCGGCCAGGCCCACCCCGCAGATTCCCCGACGCTGTCACTCAGCACAAGAGCCTTTTCATTTGCTTTTTCTATTTCTTCTTAAGGCGATGATGTATATTTCATTTCATCTTTTAGTTTGTTTATGGTTTAATTATGAGACGATGAGGAATCTAGGCATAAAGGAAGAGTTATTCCCCAAGTGCTGTATGTGTTGGGTACGAGTGAATTAGCTGCCAGAAATATCTGCGGAGGAGGCACATGTTTGTTCTCCAGCGCAGTCGCCAGGGATCGCCAGGGCTTCCTTCCGGCAGCCTCTCCCCCGCTGAGAAACACGCACCCGCCCGAGATGGGTGCCAGCACCTCGCCACAGAGACAGCTCTTTATTTGAAAGGCTTCTTCTATGCCCAGAGCGGAGGTGTACTTCTGACTACTTAAGTTAAACATGCACACGTGCACACACACACACACACACACACACACACACACACACACAGCGCAAAGGGCCCAGTCAACACTCACCCTACTCATGGAACTGGATTGCTAAGTATTTGGAATAGATATGCAGACAAAACGACAAGCTCCTGGCGAGCTGAGCCCATGCTGGACTCCACAACCAGGAAACCGAGCTATCCCCAGGATTTACGAAACTGAGAAAGCAAGCTGGGAGATAGTTTTATGTATGTCTGATTTATTCTTTCAATAATTATGGACCTCTGCCTTGCAGGCTGTCTTTCTAGCTGTTGAGAACATCGATGTAAATTTTCATCATTCCATTTTAATGATGAGAGACAAGCGAGTAATAAAGTGATAATGGCATCAGCAGCACTCACGGCAGCATCAGAAGGGCACGGGTGTGGCAGAGTGGGCAGGGTCACCGGCGAGGGGGTGGAAGGGGGGTGGCGCGTGCTTAACACTGATGTGATCATCATGGGAAAATTGGGATTTTGTCAGCATTTTTCACACTTAGTATAAGGCTTAGCGCTATTTATGTTTTGGATTACATGTACATGTGACAGTGACAGGCATTTAGAACCCCTAAACCAGCCAAACCTGAGATGGGGCACTGGTGTCACAGCCTGGATCTAGGACTGTCACCAGGACCCAGCAGAGCCTGCCCATCTTCGTCCCACCCACAGGGGCCTGCTCCTTTTCCTACCCAGCATGGCCCTCCACGTGGGCTCCAGGCCTGGTGATGGCGCCTCTGACCGCGAAGGACCTCATGACCTTCTCGATGTCCCAGGTCTTTCTGTAGGGTTCCTCCTGGGTTGCTGTAATGCAACTCTGAGCTGGGTTTCCTAATTATGTTTGCAGGAGTCTGCGGCCAGGGTGGAGCGCTGTTTTTAGACGGCCCACTCCCCAAAGTAAAAGACCACTGGACCCCAAGCCAGAGTAAGGCACCTTGGAGTCCACAGCATGAACCCTCAGTCTACCTCCTGGGGGTCATGCTCCAATAATTGTGCCCACCAGGACTCACCCTCTGCTTCCAGCGGCCTCCAGCTTCCAGACCTGAGCTTGCCCCAGGCTTAGGAGTTAACCTGCCCCTCACTACACCAGAAGGCATCCAGTCGCTGCCCAGCCTTGGCCTCCTGACCCTTTCCTCCTTGTTGCTGCCTGCCAGCCGCCTCCCTGTTCAAGTGCACATCTTCACAGCCATTGTTTCCTTCAGATTTGTCTTCTTTCTTCCTTTTTCAGAGCTCTCCAGGGTTATGTATTCCCAAAGATTTTCTAGTAAATTCAGGACTGTTCACGTATTACCACAATCCAGTGCGGGACACTTCTGTCACTCTGAAGAGGTCCCCACGCCCACTCCCCGCCCTGCTGCAAGCAGCCGCCCACCTTCTGTCTGGCTCTGCAGATGCCCCTCTCCTGGACATGCCACTGCAGAGAGTCCTGCGATGTGTGGCCTTCTGCATCTGGCCTCATGCCTGGAGCATACTGCTTTCAGCTTTCTCCATGCAGTGGCATGCACCACAAATCCATTCTTTCCTATGCAAGAACAGGCTGCTTATTTGTTCCCTCACGATTCCCAGCTCTGAGCAGCGCTGCTCCGCCGACCTCTGTGGACAAGTGTGCAGGAACCGATTCTCATGTCCTCACAGACTTCCTATTGTGCAAATCGCCCACCAGTCAGAGACTGGACCCCTGCACAGTCCATTCAGCTGCCTGCATCTGTGCAGAGCTGTCAGTCTCCCAGCCTTGCACACCATGAGCATGCACTCTTCCAAGACCTGTTTATCTGGAAAGTGGATCATGCAAATCAGTAGGTGAGTGAAGACTGTGGATTTTTAAAATAGGTAAGTATTGCATACACGTAGGGAATTTTTATGTACGACATTGCCTCTACTCTTTAAAAAAATCTTTGCAGTGTTAAAACTTATGCATACAACAATTTCATTATCAGAAAAAATATAGGTACAAGAGCTAGCAAAACAGCTCAGCAGATTAAAGTGCCTGCAAGCAAGCTCAGGATTCGGGGGTTTGGTCCCCCTAGACCTGCCCTGCTGGCCTCATCCCTGGGGTGTGCTGAGATGGCAGTTGAGACTGGGCATGGTCATGCATACCTGTAATCCCAATGCTTGAGAGGCTGTAAACAGGAGGAACACTATGGGTCTGATCTAGTAGTAAGACCCTGAGCACCCTGTAGACCCTTCTCTGAAATAAAAAAAAGAAAAAATATAAAAATGATTCCTTGTGCTAGCACCCTGTTTAGAATCTTCAAGGAATACAATGTATATTAACTCATTGACCTTTCTTTGTTAATGAAATGGAGAAAACAGGAAAAAGCGCCCCTATGTTATGATTAGCGGGACCTACAGCCAGGGACCAGTGGCCCAGCGGGTCACACGGCGGCAACACAGGGCTCAGGGGAGGGCCTGGCTCCTGCTCCTGCTCCTGTTCTGCTTTGCTGTGCGAGACTTCTCCCAGCGCTCAAGCCTGTTCTGTCTTCCACTCCCAGCATCACGCAAGCACCCCGTTGCCTAGGTAACCGCGCACCCTCAGCTTCCCAGAACACTCCATCCACACAGAGTGTCGCGCCCAGAAGGCTTCTCAGGAACACAGTTCCTGCATGTGTGCCAGGAGGAGTGCGGCCCTGGCTTCCATGTAAGACTCAACCTCTCATCGCAGGAACCAGTCGGAACTAAAAATCAACCAGAAGTCTGCATTGAGATAATAAAAATGCCCTTTGTTCTCTTGTACAGACAGACTGTGGATGTGCGCATGCTTTTGCTGTCGGTTTATTCAGCATAATCTCCTCCGGGCGGGGTAGGCTCCTTCCATCTGCCCCATGTGTGCTTCCTTTCAGGGCTCCGCAATTTCTCTTCTATTTTTGTCCATTCCACGTTTGCTTCCTGTCAATTTTTATATCAAAACCTGCTTCGGTGCCATTTGGCAAGGTGCAGTAATAAATATATTCCTCATGCTGGAATGCTGAAATCTGCCATGCGGTTTAAAATGGTCCTCGGTTTGTGCCAACGGCATGACGTCATCCCCTCCTGGCGCGGCTCCCGGCCTCGCAGCGGGCAGGCGCTGGCTTCCCACCGGGGCTCCTCATGGCTGTCTGAGGCCACCTTTTCTCCCTGTTCACTGACCGTGCCTGGCGCACCTCCCTGGAGTTAGGCGGTGTCTGCCAGGCAATGTCACTCACACAGGGGAAACCTATGGCAGCCCCGTTTCCTGAGGACCACAGGCGTCCTGAGGAGGAGGGGAACCCAGCCCACGTGGAGAGGGAGGAAGAGGAGGAGAATTGGGCTCACACCACCGTTCCAAGCGAGGCACTTCCCCAGGAGGAAGTAAACACACTGCGTCAGAGATTGGGGCCTTTCTGTAACCACACATCCAGGGGACTCAGGGCCAGGAACCCAGGCGGGCCTGATCAGAAGCCTTCCCAGCAGTGGCCCAGAGGGGTTGTGAGAGGAGCTACAGCCCCACTAGAGACCCTGGTATACACACACACGTATTCCTTCTCACTTCTTAGGCCACCTGTTGCTCCACTGAGAAGTGGGTTAGAGCCTACACCCTAGAGCTAAGGTCCTGGGTTCAAATCCTGGCTCAGCGTTCATGTGCCATGGGCTGAGATATTTCACCCCTGCCGCTCAGTTTCTTCACTTGTGAGGTAGGTTTTAATGAGAAACAATTCAGTTCATTGATCCAAATTATGTTTACTTGACCCTTGGTTTTTTCTTTTTAGGATGCACAGCCTGTAGGTCCTGTGACACTTCCCAGGACGCATGTGCATGCCATACACAGACTCAGGGTGCAGCAGACAGGGTCAACCTGGGGCCTCAGTTGACACCAAACACAGCTGTGCCGCCTCAGGGGGCCCCCAGATCTGACCACCTCCTGAGAAGGCTTTTTCTTCTTATGTTGGCAGGAAAGCCCAGAACGGAGTAACTACCTTGTCAAGAGCATTGTGAAGGCAGCTGTGAGGGCCCCTAAACACTCATCCACCTAGCGTGAGCCTGAAGAGCAGCGTGGGTCCAGGCCTGCCAGCTGCAGATGTTTGTTCTTCCTGCCCTCTGCCAAGCTTTGAGGTCACACATCGTTTTACACACACACACACACACACACACACACACATGCATGCACGCACACACACACGCGCACACACGCATGCACACACATGCACGCACACACATGCACGCACACACACACACAGACAGTGTGTGACTGTGCATATGGAAGCACGCACATCTGCATGTATAGCCCCACACTTCCTGAATGGACCTAGAGTTCGTGGTTGTTACGTGGCCTCTGTGGATAATGTGGGTGGCCGAGGGCTCTGGATGGAAGCATGCAGTCTCCGTGGCAGTGCATGTGGCCAGATGATTACCAAGTGGGTAGCATGTCATACTTCCTCGCTCTGGCCTCGCAGGCACCACCGCACGCTTGGTTCTCTACGAACCAATAACACACGCGCCTGTCATTCCCCAAAGGATTTTCAGCACCTAAGAGGTGGCAGGCGCCACCTTGGACACTTCAGTGAGCAGAAGCAAATGAAACAGGCAGAAGCAACAGGACTTTACGTTGTTGGCATGGGAGTGGAGGAAGCAGAAGTGAACAAGGAAGCGAGGAGTGGCCCAGGAATTCCAGATTGCAACGGTGCCATTACAAAGACAGAGTCAGGCAGTACAGAGAGCTGTTCTCTGGCCAGCTGCCATACTGAACTCCTAAAGCTGAGTTATCAGGCTGTCGCATGCACAACTCAAATCTGTCACCATGCTGTGCTTGAATTAGAACTGCTTTCCACGTCTTTCCTGGTCCAAAGCGCTCTAACCTTGCACTGACCTTGCCTCCCACCATCCTGTCCTTGCTTTAGTCCTCCACAGTGACCCTGGCCTTGCTGTCCCTCAAGCTATGGTGGTCCATCCCCTCTCTGGGCTTTGTACTTGTTGCTCTTGCTTTCTAGAACATTCTGCCCTTCAGTTTCTTTCCAGTGCCTCAGCTTTTTAAATGGCCCAGCCCCTCTCGTTTTCCTGGGGAATGCCAGGGCCAGAGTGCTTGCTGGCTTCCTTTGTGGGGGGGTTGCCACTATCAGAAAGTATCTGGCTGACCTGTGTATGTGTTGGTCAGCTCCCTCTTCTGCTTGCAGGTTGTAAAGTTCAACCCATGCACAGCCGTTCATATCCCAGTGCCTAGAACACCACTGGATGCACAGCTCAGTGCTGAGTGCATGAATGAAAGCCAAGAAGGGATTCTGACAATCAACAAATGAGCCAAGCTCCAAAGGACACTACCCTTCAAACACTGAAAAGCTTCTGCACAATAAGCACAAAAAGCCAAAATGCTTGAAAATCAAGAATAGGTGAGGATACAAAACACACACAGAATGTTGGGCCTCAGACTCCAGAGACCCTGGAGCTAGTGACACCTGGAAGCAACCGTCACACAGAGCGCGTGAAGGCATGCTTGTAGATCACCCTCTGCCCTTGAGACCAGACGGCACTCGGCATCTTGGGGACCTAGCCAGCCAATCCACGTTGACATCTGTCTCGGTTGTTTTACTCTCGTTGCTGGGATAGATACCCGACACCCACAATGAAGGAAGGAGAGGTTTCTTTAGCTCACAGAGGTTTCCGTCCATACTCGTCTGGCTCCAAGGCAGAGTGGCATATGGCAGAGGGCAGTGTCTCATGGCAGTGGAAAGCAGCAAACGGCAAGCACAAAAGGGAGGAGCAGCGGCAACAGGGAGCAAGGCTGTCTCCCCACGGGCACTCAGGCCACCGGCCCCAGGCCAGGCTGGCACCCGCACCTCCATCCCAGCCCCGGATCACGAATCAACCAAACTCCAGAAGCCTGCCCTGTGACTGTGTGAGGCTTTTGAGGGGACAACTAGGCACAAACTATAACACAAATTACATGAAAACCAGAGACTGAGTTTCTAGTGAAATCCATTTACATATTTTTTTTCTCTTCTCAGAGAGAAAGATACAGTAAAATTACATTCTTGAACATTCAAGGAGCCTGTGGATTTTGAGAAGAATCAGAATTCCAGAAAGGATTTGTTTTGAATAGAATGGGCTATTTTGGTAGCAGAATCCTTTCATCAACAAGGTTTTATGCAGAGCACATAAATATATACAAGAAAGATGAAAGCAGAGACAATGTAGCTGGAGTCAGGAGCCCTATCCCCCTGGGACTCAGCAGGCACAGGGCGCCAGCGTGATGCCTCCAGACCCAGCCTCACCCTCCTGTGTGGCAAACCCTGAGAAGGAAAACACCAGCCCGTTTCACAAATGCAAATGTGGACCTCAAAGCCGGGCTCAAGATACCTACCCATCTGTCTTAAGCTGAACCATAGCAGCCTCTCAGAAAGATAGAGAACGTGCAAAAGGAGGCTCAGAAGGCAGAGCACAGCCGCAACCGTGCAGAAGTATCTCTTCTTCCACTGTGCTCACACCATGTCCTCTCTGGCAGGGGGAATCCTCCCAGCCAGACTCATTCTGGGCTCTACCACCTTCTCTGCACTCGCCTCGCGTTTGTGCGGACTCGTTTCTGTCTGTGAGTCTTGATCAATGTTAGACTTCTTGCCTTCTCCCTTCTCATTAGAAAATCACTGTGCAAAATTGCTCTGCATCAACCAGCTTCAGAATTCAAATATTTCCCCTGAAAGCAAGAAGAGATATGATCTAGAGACTGGTGAAGCTGGGAGAAATGCAGACAGAGCTTAGCTACAGGTTCTTCTCTTTGTATTTTTGTGACACTTCGCATCGATCTCGGCAGGGATGAGGTGCGAGCGCGGGGAAGGTTGGCCCTGCCCGGCTCTCTCTCTAGCTGTCCTAGCAGGCACTGGTGTGCACCCCCACCGTGTTCGTTCTTCTCCACCCAATGTGTATTTGTGTACTGACTGGGACCACAGTATGCTACACTCTGAAGATACTCATTTTCCAAAAGTGGCCTAGCCACTGCAGAATAAAACTGATGCCACTGAACATGAACAGAGAAAGCCAGCTGGTGGTTCCCCAACCTAACCTTCCACATTCACATCCTCCTACAGACCTTGCCCTCCTGGATTGTAGCCCATGAAATGTTAGCAAGCATGATGCATGCAGAGAACAGACTGGCACTTGTATCTACAACGAATTTATAAAAGAAGGGAAGGAGGAGAATGAAAACAGTTTGGAAAGGTGAATCTTCATTGTATGTTTTCTAGGAAAACTAATTATCACATCTAGCCAGGAAATCCATCTCACACAGTCTGTTCTTAAGTAGACTGATGAAAGGTTATCAAAGGAAAAAATTTAACTGCACACAATGTCCACCCCAAGCCTTAGGGGCCACCACGGAGCTCAAGTGACAGGCTGTGCTGAGCACTGGCTGCTGACAATGCCATGCCATGCCATTAAGACCTCCATAGTGGGGTTCAGCATACACAGATCCGTAAATGTAATGCACCATATCAACAGAGCCAAGAACAAAACCATATGACCATGTCAATAGACTCAGAAGAATAATTTGATGAAGTTCAATAGCATTCATGATAAAAAAAAAAACCCTATAGAAAAATCAGATTAGATGTCTGATAAAAGTCATCTATGACAAACCAATAGTCAACATCATACATGCTTCATAGTCAATAGCTGAAAGCTTGTACTCCAAAATCAGGAATAAAATGGGGATGTCCGCAGTCTCCACTCCAATTCAGTGTAGTTCTGGATACATTAGCCAGAGCAATTAGATGAAAAGAAACAAAGGTAATAAAGATAGGAGAGAAAGCAGTTGAATTATCATTATTTGAGGATGACATGACACTCTACACAGAAGAACCCAGAAATTCCACCGAAAGACTTCTAGATTTACTAACCAAATTCAGTTGCCTAACTAGATACAAAGACAGCACTCAGAAATCATAGCCTTCCTGCACACTAATAGTAAATTCACTGTTAGAGAAACTATACCTTTCACAATAGCATCAAAAAAACAGAAATATCTATAAATCAATCTAAGGAAGTAAAAGACCTCTACAATGAAAACTATGTCACTCTGAAAAAGATTTAAAATATCTCAGGTATGTCCTGCTCTTGAATAGTGAGAATGGCTGTACTTCCAAAATTACTATACAGATTTGATACAATCCCAATAAGAATTCCAAAGGTGTATTTCACAGTATTAGAGAAAAAATTCTAAAATTCATTTGGAACCAGAAGAGACCTGGAGAAAAGGCAATTCTAGGCCAAGGCAAGGCAAGGGGCATCACAATCCCTGACTTGAGAGTCCACTACAAAGCTTTGGTGAGAAAGAAAGAAAGAAAGAAAGAAAGAAAGAAAGAAAGAAAGAAAGAAAGAAAGAAAGAAAGAAAGAAAGAAAGAAAGAAAGAAAGAGAAAGAAGGAAGGAAGGAAAACCTGAGTATCAATGGAAAAGAGTAGAAAACTCATAAAATCTCCAGACATACTTAGCCGCCTTACCTTTGATAAAGGGGCCAAACATATTAACTGGAAGAAAGGTAGTCTCTTCATTAAATTCTCCCAGAAGAAGTGGTTTTCTACATATCAAAGATAAAAACTAGATCCATATCTCTCACCATGCACTAAACTAAATTGAAAAGGAATAAAGATCTAAATATTAAAACAAAAACACTAAATTTTCTGAAAGTGAGAATGGCAGAACTCTTGAAGATATAGGTGTAGGCAAACTTTATGAGCAAAACCCAATCATACAAAAACTATCACAAAGAATCAACATTTTTGAACTCATCTTATTAAAAAGCTTTTTCACAGCAAGAGAAACCAGAAACAGAGTAAAGAAACAACCTACTGTGTAGGGGAACAAAAATAGCCAGCTATTCCCTTCACAAAGGACTACTGTCTAGAATATATAAAGAACTCAAAAAAATCAAACCCCTTCAAATGTAAAGCCCCTACCCCTAAATGGCCATCTGTGATGAGTACACACTTCTCAGATAAAAAAATACAAGCAGTAAATGAATATATGAAAAATGCCCAAGCCACTGATCATTCAAGAAATGCAAATTAAAACAACACTGAGATCTCATCCCACTGTGGAAAGAATGGCCACTGTATCAAGAAACCAACCAATAACAAGTGCTGGAAAGAAGAAGAAGCCCTCTCACTGATGGCGGGAGGGTAGACTGGTCTAACCGGAGGAAATCAGTGTGGAGATTCCTCAGAAAACTAGAACTAGAGGTTCTCTCTCACCCCGCTGGTCCCCTTCTTGGTGTCTTCCTGAAAGAATTTAAAAGCATCATAGCACAGTGATACCTGCACCCATGTGTACAGCAGCACAGTTTGTCAGATGTCCAGCAACTGATAGACAGATAAAGAAGCGGTGGCTTTTTCATACAGTGGAGTACCACAGTGCTGTGTAGGAGGATAAGCTTGAGGCATTTCTAGCTAAATGGATGCAATGATACCATACTCTTAAATGAACTGAACGTGTAGGTGTAAATATCACAGTTTCTCTGGTCTGAGAAAGCAGAAGTGCAAATAAGGACCAGAATGTTTAATGGGTTTCATGTGGGATAGAAAGAAAATGTTTAAATGGGAAGGAGTTAGGAGTGGGGGAGGGGAAGAGAAGTAAGAAAAGGAGGTAAAAAGGGAAACAAAGTTTTTGTAAATAAGGACCTAAAGAGCCCTTGGAGGGAGCATAAGGCATGGAAAGAAGAATCAAGTTCTATCGTGTACAGGTTTCAGTTCCCTATGATGAATGGGATCGATGTATATTTCTAAAATGTATAATAAATTAATTTTAAGAAACAATTGTCACCAAGGCTAGCTCAGATCTGCACCATTTGCTTCACTGAAATTCAACCTGCTGATTTTAATGAATGTGTCCACATTGCTTTAATGTTCCAATTTGTTGTTTCAGAGTTTTTAGGATTGGATCCCCTCTCAACGGTCGTTTTGGCTCTTTCCCTGCATTGCTCACTCAGTGGCTGAGAATCTATGCCTCACACAGGAGCCACACAACCGCCACTGCTCAGAGCACTGCCTCCTGGAGATGCCAGCTCCAGGGACCCTGCTGTCTTCGCTCTGGGGACGCTGACCCGGCGCGCTGGCAGGTGGGCCATTTGGAGTACATTTCCATCATGAAAGTCCCCCTGCAGTCCGCTGGACGCTCAGAAGCCACTCTGGGCTGTAGGCGGCTGCATTCCCGCTCGGGCACTCAGCAGATGGCTGATTCCCGCACAGTGGAACCTCCACGCTCATCCAGCTCCGTGGGACGCTGAGCTCATTTCCTGCAGAACAAGAGTGAAGCAAGCATCATCTGGCTGAAAATGGTTGCAATAAGTTAGCTGTCGGTTTTCCTGTGGATTTTCAGAGACAAATCTTGTAGCTGTATGAATGTAAACACAAAATGTGTAAACCCATTTATTCCAGTGCCCCTCTCTGTCCATGATGGCGTGCACATCTGTACACACACACTCACACTCACCTGCCACCACTGCACTGAGACACCGCCCACCCTGCTGTAGACACCAACAAGTCCTCGGATGGGAATCAGATTTACCAGGGTACCGGTGGGTAAACGCTGACCCGCGGGTCTGCTGTGCGTCTTGCTGTCCTCTCAGCCCCGGCGGCTTGCTGTGCGGTCTGGGCAGGAAGTGGAGTGCTGGTGGGAGAGACCAAAAGCCCCTTCTCCTGCTTGAAGGAGAAGCTTACTGCACAGCCAGTGGTGAAGTCTTCAGGGACAGCCCATTTCCTCCTTCACCTCTTCACACACCCCTGTGGGCCTGGGGAGTGCGTGTTAGCCTTCCTGGGAAGGTCAGTGGGTGCCTGGCACATTATTTAGAGAAACCAAGCAGGTAACTGCTTTCCTAGAGGGCACATGCCGTCAGAAACACCAGGAGGCTCTGGCCATTCCTGAATACCTTATAACTGTAACTTTCATTTATGTCATTCAGTTTGCAAAAAGAAAAACATTTCCTATTTTAAGGACTCTTAAGTGAGTCTGAAACAGTACTTTGGAAATATGGTGTCAACCACCATCATAGCAGATTGAGGAGCTAGAGGAAAGGGATATGGAGTGATATTTTTAGCTAGAGAAGAGGGAACAAAGGTTGGAGATGGTAGGAAAGCACCTAGGGGACTTCAGGCACCCAGTGGCTAGCATGCGAGGTGCACGAGAGAGAAGGGAGAGGGAAGACGGCCAGCAAGCACCGAAAGGAGCCCTGCGGCGAAAGGCAGGCTGCGGTCCCGCGCCTCTTTCCTCCTGACTCCTGGTCTTCGCGGTGGCATCCATCCTGTGCCGGGCACATGTGGGCCAGGCACGTGGCCCTTCCCGTGTGTCAGCTCCTTATGTCTTCCCGGTTTCAGTTGCTTCCATATTGGTTTGGAACAAAAGCACAGATGCAGCCCAAAATGCCCTGCCTTACAGGGCTGCTTAACGTTAGTGTGAGACAGAGAGGCAGCTCGCATACTGCAGAGTACCGCTGAGTAGGGAAGGCAGGGGCCATTTCTGCTGTGTCCTTTCACTGCCTCTCTGGCATCCGTTTTCGATGTGTGTGAGCCGGGGAAGCTTTCTAATCTCCTAATTCATATTCTTCTCCATCTTTCAGGATGCACTCAGTGAGGAGACAATGGACAGGTGAAATTTATTACTACCCTGAATAAAACCGATTAATTGCCATTAAAAATGAAATTGGGCCCAACCCGTCTCAGGATGGGCTTAGTGCAGAACATCACACTGACTGACTGAGGTGGTCTGAGCTGCTGTGTGTGCCTGCTCAGGAGGGGCTCTGGGCCGTGGTCCCACGTGTATGCTGGCTCGGGATGGGCTCTGGGTCATGGCCCCAAGTGTGTGCCTGCTCGGGACAGGCTCTGAGCTGTGGTCCCACGTGTATGCTGGCTCGGGATGGGCTCTGGGTCATGGCCCCAAGTGTGTGCCTGCTCAGGACGGGCTATGAGCCATGGTCCCACGTGTGTGCCTGCTCAGGACGGGCTCTGAGCTGTGGTCCCACGTGTGTGCCTACTCGGGACGGGCTCTGGGCTGGCTCTTTCGACACCTATGCCAACACTCTTACAGGTTTCCTTCTGATCCTCTAACTCCTAACTGCTTTTCTTTTGAAAGTTCTCTCCTGTTCTGTGCATCTCCACTGTCTCCTTGGTTCCACCCTCCTACCTGCTCAGCCTTCCGGCCCTTTGATGGGACCCCAAAGGGTCAGGGCCCTGTTTTGGATGCCCATATTTCACAGCAATGCTGGGAATGGCAGATCTGGACTTCATATACATGGGGAAGGCTGGTAAGTTACTGGAGTTTGCTTTATCATGTAGCAAATCACCTTTTATGTGGAGATCTCTAGCGCTAGAGTATTTTCCCAAGAACCATTTGATTTCACCCTAAAAAAAACTCCCATCTCCAGCTGAAGTTCCTGAGACAGGAGAGGTGGCCCAACTGGCAACTAAAGCTGCTCTTAGCTCCAAGCTTTATTCCTCTAGTGCACCTGACCCACCCGTCACATCAATCTGCTCAGTGGTGTCCGTGTACTCTAAATGAGGGCTTCCAACTTCAACTCCTCAGTTCATTTCACACTCTCTACTCACGGGACATATTTAGAATTTCGGTCGGGTAGTTCTTTAGCCTGCTTTGCATTCTCTTCGTTGTGGATTTCACACACTGTTTTTCCTCTTTATTTACCTCACTGGTCTCTGCATAGAAAGAGAATTTAAGCGTTCGTCCAACACACGATTTTTAATCAGGTGTCTAAACATGAATTTGAATTTGAGAGGGCACAGAAGAGCATCCCTGCCTTTGTGTGCTGGAAAGTCTGTGGCAGTGCAGAGGATTGGCTTCTCACTGTGGAACCAGAGCAGAGCGCAGGCAGAGGGGCTGCCAGCCACGCGAGGCATGAGCCCTCAGCTGGGCTCGGAGCCCACGGCCCGAGGACCCACTTTCCTACACATCCCGGGGGTCAAATCTCCATCTGGACACGCCCACGGGGAATTCTGCTGAAACACAGAGTCCGCACATGTGGGAAGCAAACAACCTGGAGGAGGGTCTCAGGGGAGGTGGGAGGACCGGGACAGGGCCAGAGGGTGCATCCCTAACATAAGACACCAAAGGCCTCTAGGATAACAGTGAGCGGCCCTAGAAACCAACCAAGTGGGAGCCCGAGGAGAAAGGCTGCTCTTGTTGAACTAAAGATATTCTTTTTTAATTATTGTAGTTTTAACATCAAAGTAAATATAATCTTATTTTATGGACCAAAATGTTGATAGAAAATATGTGTTTTCCTTTATGACCAATAGTCATACCACTCCTCAGTGTTCCGGTTTGCATTTAGCTTGAGGGACTTTTTAAACCACCTGTCACTAAGAATTTCAAAGCTTCAGGGGAAAGGAGAAGTGCTCAGGTTGGGAGGATCCCGTCCGCACCTGCTGCGCCCTCCTGGTGACTTCTGGGGGCTCAGCAGCAGCATGCCTGACTCCTGGCTCTGGCGCCCTCTCTGATGGTGGCGAGAAGGCGCCACGGCTGCCAGACCCTGGCCCGGCTCTTAGATGAGTAGCAGCGAAAACTGAGGGGGCAGAGTAGCCATGGAAACCATGAGGGAAGGATTTTTTTAATGCACATGAATTAGAACAAGATGACTGGCATTCCTTTTGCTCTTTCCATCTGTGACAGAAGTTCTGTGTCCTGGTTTCTACTTTCATTTAGAGTAAATTACGGGGAGCAGACCGTCACGATAATGCGCTATTGTCCCAGTGCCATTTCCTCTTCCCATCTCTCAGTGGGTGAGTTTTAAAGCATTTGATAGAATTAACCAGATGAGTCTGTCCCCTCTTCCCAAGCAATGTTCCCCCTCATGCGGGCAATTTTGTAGAGGGGACCCCTCAAGGAAAGGGGACTTCTCCTCTAGTGGACATGACGGAGCAGCACTTCCAGCACAAGGGAGCTCAGGGCTGGGTGAAGTCTCTGTCTGCAGCGAGGCCAGAGGTCTCGGCCCCAGGCTTATTTCTGTGGCGTGGCACATGGTGCTCCCTGAGTTCAGTGCCCCCCCCCTTTAAATAACATTGCCTCTTTTGGCCTCAGTCAGAAATGCACAGTTTGTTAACTCCTTGCTTTTCTTATCTACGTAGATTTTAGAAGACACTCTTTACTTTTTATTCTTGTAAAGACAAGATATTAGCTCTTAGACTCTGAGTTTTTAAATTGCATGATTTTAGTTGGCTCCAGGCAGTGGCAGCTCTGAGCCTGCCTCCACCAGCTGTCCTTTGTGCCCATTTTTCCCAATTGCAGGCATACAATTGATCCCAGATAAAGAAACCTGCTCCAGCAGCAAATGAATGACCCAGCGTTGTGCATCCCCTGGGAACCAGCCCCCTCGCATACTTCGGTTCAGAGTTCTTAGTACAAAGAAAGGCTGCTGCTAGCACGCTGATCCCACAGTGCCCCAGCCCATTTCAGAGCCCACAGCCCCAGCGACTGCTGCTGCCAGCCATGCACTCCTCTGCTTCGCACTGCTCCATGAGTCAGCACAGGACCCGCGCCGCTCCTACGCTGCTGACAGTTGTGCCAGCGGCGGAAGAACCATGACCCATGGGAGTGCAGCCAGGAAGACTCTCAGGTAACGTGAGCTGAGCGCGTGGCAGAGAGGAGCACTCTCCAGTGGCACAAGCCTACTGGGTGTGAAAATCAAATCCAAGCGAAAGGAGAACAGTTGGTTCCACTGAGGCCACAGACCTCACACAGCTAGGAGGTTGTGCTCTCCAGCAGACGGGTCTCAGCTCTACACTTGACCTTGGCCGAGAAGCAACGGCTCTCGGTGCTGAGAAGGTTAGGAGAGCAGGAAATCGGCTGACTTGAGGGACATTTTGAGACGCATTCGTGTTTCACAAGAGTTTCAAGATGTCCAGTGACATATTTGTTTTTTTTGTTTTGGTTTTTTCTTTTTCTTTTCTTTTCTTTTTTTTTTTTTTTTTTTTTGGCAGAAGTAGGGATTGAACTCAGACCCTTGGGCTTGCCAGAGAAGCGCTTATTCTACTGAGCCATCTCTCTGGCCCCCCAGTGACATATTTGGAAATAAAAATAATTGTGGATTTGTGCCACCATTGTCCAGAAGGAGCAGTCCACGCTGAGCAGTGCAGGCACTTCCTGAAAAGGTATGCAAGAGTTTACAAAATAAACTAATAGTTGAATTCTGCTATGGTCTGGACATTTTTGTGCCCCTGAAATTCACTTCTTGAAATCCTTCCCCTCAAGGTTAAGAGATGATGCTATTTATGGGCAAAGCCTTCTTTGGTGGATTAATGCCCTTATTTAAAGAGACCCCAGAAAGACCCTCACCACTTCTGCTATGTGAAGACTCAACAAGAAAGTGCCATGCAAGGGCTGGAAAGTAGCTGTTGCCGGACACTGAAGTAGCATTGACCTTAGGCTTCCTCGCCTTCAGAGCTGAAGTGAATGTCTGCAGCTAGAAGCTACCCAGTTCACAGCATCTTGTTACAGCAGACCAAACAGAATAAGGCAGATCCCTTGATCTTTTATTCAGTAGTGGTAGAGGCAATAGGCAAGACTACAGTCAGAAGTAAAGTAACCTGAGCTTTTTCTAGACCTGCACATGCGCTGGCTGCTTGCTGCCGGGCCCACTACCCAAGCACCAGCGCTCTCAGCTTCCAAATCTTGTGAACAGGAGTGCTGACAGCACCCAGCTGCTGGGTGCTCCGTGGCAAGCGCCCAGGCAATCACTGCTAGTTTACTCTAAGAGTTGTCTATCAGTCAAACACCCTCCATAGCATCTCTGCCAGTCCCCAGGAGATGTACATTTTCAGGCCCCTGGTTCACACAGAGGACATTTTTCTTATGCTCCTTACAAAATAATGTATTTCAAAATAAAGCAAAATGTTAATTACCACTAAATGATCATTTTAGTCCTAGCACTGTGTCCTTCCACTCCTGGCAACTGTCGGAGCACTCTGAACAGTAATGGTAAGAGAAAGGGGATGATAGCAACGCTTCGCTTCCAGACCCTCCTGAGAGGTGACAAGCATTCCCTCATGGTCCTGAAGGAGCCCACTCCCCAGAGGCTCAGAGTGCTGTCAGGTTCTGCCTGCTTCGGCTTACTGCTGGGGTCAGCACTTTGCACAGTGGGGATCGAGGCCAGGGCTTGGGAGGCTGTGTCATGGTTGGACGAATCAGGAATATCATGCCCTGAAACTAGAGCTCCCCACTTGGAGAGCTCCCTTCTAACTCATCACAAGAGCTGTCAAGTGCCCTGGTTTTGGGGGACTAAGAAAATAAAAATTGTTTCATTGGAGAAATCTTCTAATCATTTTAAAAGAATTAACACCAATACTACATAATCTCTTGTAGGAAGTGAGGGGAATGTTTCCTCCTTTGCTTGAAAATCAGGTAGATGATGGTACAAATACAAAAAGAAAACAATTACAGACAAGACTTGTCCCCTTCCACGAGTATAAATGCAACATTTTTTGACATATTAGCAAGTAGAATTCAGCAATATACAAAAAGAACTATGTGAAGATACGTTATCATGGGGATGCGATGACGGCCCGCAGTTCAGAGCTCAGCCTCTGCGATCGCCGTATTAACAGGCTACCAAAGAAGCATCACACGGCCCCACTGGTAGAAACAGAAGCGGACAGTGATTTGTGGCAAAAATTTTACATGAAACTAAGATCAGAAGGGACCTTCCTCACCTTGATGAAGAGCATATACAAAAGAAGGATGAGCTTAATGATGAACACATAAGGATTTTCCTCTGCAGATCTGAAGTGAAGCAAGAATTTCTACTCCCATCACTTTGACCCCCTTGTCGCTTTCATTCAGCGTTGTGTTGAAGTTCTGATCAACATACAGTGTGACAAGAAATGAAACAGGGTGTGGAGAGACCAAAAGAGAAAACATGAAATAGTTTCATGACCGATAGATGACATAAAGGTTTACACACAAAATCCAGAGAAGCCTATGAAAATATCACAAGAGCTAATGATCAAGTTCAGCAAGTCACAGAATACGAGATCAAGACACATAAATCGCTTCCACTTCTATGTACAAGTAACCAACACCTGGATACTGAAATTTAAAATCCAAAATCATAATTTCTCCAAAAAGTAAAATCCTTAGGTGTGACTTTACTAATACAAGAGTGGCACTTGTATGCTGAAAAATTGTGCAGCAGTGATGGAAGAAATCAAAGAGAAAAATACAGAAAAAAGATATTCTGAGTTTCTAAGCTGAAAGATTCAACATAGTTTTTTTAAGCCAATTCTTTCAAGTTAATACACAGTTGAGCACTTAGCAAAACCTCAGCAAGTTTTTTTTTTTTTCATCGAATAGACCTGGTTATGCTAAACTTCAAATAGGCAGAAAAACAAACGAGTAATAGTTGAAACCCAGCAGAGGCAGGCACAGGGGTGCACCCCTGCAACGCCTACACTCTGGGAGACCGAAGCAGGGTGATTACAGCTTCAGGCCTCCCCTGGACAAATTCGTGATTTACCAAGGCTCGAACTCCAAATAAAAATCCTACAATGAGCTGCGCCTTCAGATCAGCCCAAAGGCGCTGCGTGCCTTGGGTCCAGCCACCCTCCGGGAGCCTTGTGGGGACATAGCTGGGGCTCTGCAGGGGCCGTTGGACGTAGGTGCGAGGCCGAGACCAGGATGCAGCTCTGGGGTGCCGGGGTGCATGCCACCAGCCCTAAGGGAGCCAAGCTGGACAAAATACGAGGGGCCGAAGGAGGAGGAGCGTCGCTGCGTCTGGCCGCCGGCTGCACGGTGCTTTTGCTGCGGTCGGCCTGCCTCGAACTGCGTCTCCTCTGCACAGTGCTCTGCCGCGTGCTGCCCTGCCTTGGAGACACGATACGCAACCAAAAGACGGACTCGTGGCAAAGCCCACATCCAGTTCAGTGGAGGAAGATGGCATTTTCAAAAAATGGGCTGTAAGTATACGTGGGCAAAAGCGTGAACTTACACCTAGTCATACATGAAAAAACAATTCAAAATGGACCCAAGGGTTACAGGTAATACGGGATAAAATCTTGGGGACTTCAAGTTCAGTGAGAAGTCCTTTGGCGGGAGGCTCTGAAGGAAAAGATCAATGACCTTGAATGACATCATCAAAGTTAAAACTTGCAGGCAGGCAGGGCAGGCAGGGCAGGCAGGCAAGGCGGGGCGGGGTAGGGCAGGCAGGGCAGCCAGCCAGGCATAACGTCAGGGTTTTTGTAAAGTGCATACAAACTTCCTTTCCACTATTTAGTTTCTCCCTTTATAAATCAGAAAGTTCAAGTTTAAGTTGTTTAAAAGCAAATAACTTAAGATCTTTTGAGGCTCAATTTTCCTGCCTGAGAAATAGAAGTTAGTGACACCTGAAGACATTCTTTTTTAAGAGCAGAGAAATTAGTATATATTATCCTAATGGAGATAGATAGGTGATAGATAGATAGACAGACAGATAGACAGACAGATAGATAGATGATAGGTAAGAAACCACGCACCGCTACATAGGAGGAAGGAGCGATTTGCGAGCCCTTGCCCTGTGTCAGTTTCTGCTGTGTCTGATGAACACACTTCATCATAGGAACAAGGCTTTGAACCTTGCAGTGGTGAAACACTGCCCAGATTTACAGAGCTGCCAGGGAGCTGAGGGAGAAGAAGCCCGCCATCACACATCCCAGGTGAAGGGACAAGGAGCACCTCCATTCCTCTGGGCTCTTGGGCTTGGCCTCATCTCTGCCGATTTCCCATCCAGCCCACAACACAGATAAATTACCCCCCCTCCCCGTGTGCTCAGTCGCCCTCAGGGAAGCCTGCTGGCCAAGGACACAGTCTGCTCTCTTGCGGTGTCACTTTGATCACTAGCTCAGCCCACAGGTTCTCGTTGGGCTTCCGCATACAAGGTGATGTTCAGGGATGGTAGCCGCCAAGGACTAGAACGAGAAACCCAACTGCACAGCGTGGTCCCTGTTCTCGGATCCCGTCGTTGAGAAGAATACCTGAGACCCACGCTACGGAAATGGAAGACGGAAACGGAAGCCTAGGGACCCACTGCGTGAACCCCCGAGGGACACCCCAGCTTCCCCGATGGCCACTTCCTTCCCTGCTCTGCTACAGGCAGTATCCTTATTACTTATCAACATACAAAGTGCCTTGCCCCTACATACAAGGTGTGAGGCACTACTTTTATAATACCTGTATTCTCAGAACACCCCACAAAATGCCTATTATGTTTTTCAGAAAAAGGTACTGAGGTTCCATGCAATTAAACTAATTGACCTAAAGACGCACAGACCTGTCTGGTTTCGTTGCCAATATTCTTCTTAATCAGGTCACATTTAGGGTTAAATAGAAACCCCGAGAGAACACGAGTTAGCTAGATGTCAGGTGACTTGAGCTAGGAAGTGCAGGAAAGCGCACCCGCAACGAATGCCGTCTTCCAACTTATATGCTACATCCTTGCTGCAGTCTTCAATAGCAGCGCTTTCTGATCCATTTGTTTTTTTTTTTTTTTTCCTTTTTTGGTATTTAGTACAGGGTCTACAGAGCCTCACTACACAGATCAGACTCATAGTGATCCTCCTGCTTTCAGCCTCCCAAGTGCTGGGATTACAGGCGTGCGCCACGGTGCCCAGTCTCACTCACCAGCCCAGCATGCCCCAGGGGTGGGGCCAGCATGGCATGCTGGGCGTCGAACCCCCGTCCTTGCGTCTGCCTGAGCAGGCGCTCTGACCTACGAGCTGGCTGGCTGGCCCTTCCACTTGCTCTCATCTCCTTGACGGCTCCTGCACCATTGGTGGAGGGTGTGACCCAGGGCATAAGCAATGGCCTGAGCTGAGGAAAATAAAGGAGGGAATGATGACAGACAGACAGACAGATAGCTGCACCCCCGCCCTGCAGTTTGCCCACCTCTGCATGTTAGTCATGGTCCTTTCATCCTTCTTGTCAATACTTGGCCCAGAAATGGTCAATGCTGCCCGAAAAACATAAGAAGAGATCTGCTAAGGAATTCTGGAAAAGGCTTCTTCCTTTCCAAGTTGGAGACACAGGACGAACGGAATCCTTTCCTCCCTCTGGATTTTGTCCTGTGTGGCTACATCTTGTCCCAGCCTCAGACTGAAGCCAGCTGTGTGGATGCTCAAGGGAAGACGGAAGACATTCCCCAGGCCATTGAGTCTGCTGAGTGACCACAGCAAACAACTTTAGGCCCATCTGACCCCAGGCTTGCTGAGGAGAGAGGGTAAGTCTCCTGAGGAGAGCCATTTCAGTCAGGATTTCTGCGAGGTGTGTCCAGTATGGATGCGTGCTCTTACAGATGGTTTTGTCCAGGTGTGAAAAAAAAGCAAGGATTCAGGTGCAAGCATGAGCACTTCGAGAAGGCATGAGAAAGTTCTAGAGAGCTACTACATGGTGAAATGATTGATGATGATTTGTTTTCCAGACCTCTAAAAATAGAACAGATCTCATTTTTCTGGAATGTTTCAGTTACTCTTCATAAAACACAAATGGGAAGGCTATAGAATAGTTCACCTCTATTGAGAGGCCAAAATTCCTGTTTTAATAGCACTCAGATCCATGGACTTTTATTTTTTTAGTCTTTCAGTAGTAGATTTCCTGTAATAGTCTTTTTTTTGAGATGCAAAGACAAAAGAAAACAAGACAGAGATGTTGTATCCCTACTATTATGTAGACCAGAATCAGGGAAATAATGAAGTATTTGTTACCTGCTTAGAAGCTAGAAGCTGACTTAGTAGTGTGCTCTATAAATCTTCATATCAAACGATTTCAGCTCTACAGTAACATCTACCCCCTTTCCTTCCTCATATCTTATTACAGATGGTTATGGCTGGGTTACATAAGGCATTTTCTTTAAAAAAAAAATTATATTAATAAAACTGGAGAACCTTCACAGATTTTTCTTATGTTTCAAGGTACATTCCATATCTTGGAGAACCTTGACAAAAACTAAATTAGTTTAATTAAAATGAGACGACGCTGAGCTTGGAGACAGGGATGAGCAGGACCTGTTCCTACATAAGGAGCAAGTTGTGAGGGTAAGGAACTACCCACGCGACTTACGATTTTGAACCCCAAGCAGAACGACCAAAGTGGCTGACACCCCAGGAGTGGGGCAGCCAGGGTGCTGACCCAGAAAATGTGGGTAACAGCCTGGGGAACATTAACCCTGCCCGTTAGGAAAGGGCTGGTGGAGGTGGGGGGACAGAGTCAGAGGCAGGGCTGGTAAAGCACAGTAAATAGAGAAAGGCAGGCTAGGAAATCTGTGGGTCTCATGTTTTTAATGTATACACATGGAGCTTCTCCTAAGACCTCAGCACCACTCATGGCCCTGGGAACATTATAAAGGCACAGTCCCCACTCCAGAGTCAGTCATGGTTTACTGGTATCACCAGAATAGTAACAAGCAGTTGCACTATAAATAAAGGTCTATGGCTGAGGTACATGTGGTGGGCTGTAGGGTGTACAGTGGGCAGTACCCAGTCTGCTCAAGGAGTCAGAGAAGGCTTCCTTGGGCTAGGCCATTCCAGAGCTGAGACTTGCGTACTGAGTGGCGTTCCAAGGTCCACAGGGGCGGTGGTATTTGAGCAGAGCGGATGACGGTAGCCCTAAGGAAGTACAATATATAAGAAGAGCTTCACTGAGTTTTGAAGGACGTGCGGGAGATAGAGCCGTGGCAAGGGAGTTAATTTCCATGTGGCAAAAAGTCTGGTAAGAAATATGAAGGCACCCTGCCTGCCCTCTGGGTGCTGGAGGACAAGGGTGCAGTCCTGGGCTCTCCTGCCTTTCCCACTCCTCCTCCTCTGTGCGCTGCTAGCTCCCCACAACGCGGGCCAGGCGTGCCGGCTGCAGGGTCACCCTCGAAGCCGTCTTCCCATGGCAGATCTCCAGGCTCCTCCCTAGAGACTGCTCCTTCCTCATATTTTGCATCTCTCTAAATGGTACCATCCACCCAGCCGCTCGGAGAAGCAGAGAAACCAGAAGCCAGGTCTGCAGCCCCTCCCCGCCGTGCAGATCCGGGGGCACCGCCATCTGCCCACCTAGGCCCCCTCGGCGTGTGCAGCACGGTTGCCTGACAACACTCCTCTCCATTCTATTTGCCAGAAAAGCTGGGGGAAGACTTTTGAAGTGGAGTTTCATGCCCTGCTATGTCCCTAAAATGGCCCCTTTCACACATGGCGTCACCTGACAGATCCCAATGACCCTGAATTTATAGCTGCACTTCACAAAACCTGAAGCCTCTTCTAGGAGACGCTAGGCAGCCATTTATACTAGTTTTGCTAAGGACTATAACATAAGGCTCCACTTGTGTTGTTTCAATAAATACTGAAAGATGGGCTTGTGTATCCAAAACCATGGTTGCCTTTAGTTAATGAGAAATCCCTTTTCTTTCCTCAAAATGCTGTTCCTGTTTACCACCTTGCAATTTCTATTCCTCAAGGACTTGGCTGCCTATCACTGTGAAAGTTTCTAGTGCCTTACCTGCAGTAAAGCCACAATTTTGCAAAAGACAAACATTAAAATTAGTTATTAAGCCCAAGGCACAAAGAAAAGCATTCTTCTGTGTATTGGCAGTGACACAGCATGGCTCAGTGCAGAGCTGTCTACCCTAAGAATCAGCGAAACCCAGGCCCATCCTGAGCTCCAAGCACTGAAGACTCCAGCATGCATGTCCTGGACAAGCCAATCCCTAAAGCAAATTCCTCCTTTGGAAATCACATCAACCTCACAGGGCTGCCGCCCAGGAGCTTATGCAGACACCTGGAGTCTAGTGCATACTTAGTAAGTGACAGTGGCTTGGCTGCTTTACTATTGCTTCATTTCTCTGCCTGATCCGAGACACGAAGCCAGCCTGATAAATCAGTGTTTCGCCATGGTGGGTCTTCATGGAACATCTTATCCTGGAACACTTGGAGAAAAGAACCGAACTCCCGCTCTCCGCGTCCAGACTGTGTGAGCCGTTCTCAAGAGAAGAAGCATGGCTCAGAAATTAATTTGAAAGTGTGGTAGCGACATTGCTTCCGGCCTGAGGGTGGCTCTCCCTGGGAAATGGAAATGGAGCAAGGGCCCATCGAACTGAGAGGCACCACGCTGCCACCAAGATAAGAAAAACGTGTGTGTGCGTTCGGGCTCTTCCCTGCATCTCCACCCTTCCTGAAGAGCAGGGCCGGCCTGCTCAGAGCACATGCTCCACATGTCAGGAAAGGGGAGCTCTTCAGGGCGAGGAACAGAATCTGCTCCTCAAAAGGGACAGAAGCTGCCTGGGGCACAGCCTTGTGCCAGCAAGGCCTGATCAGCTCTGATGTGAAGCGTCCCTGCTCACCTGGCACTGCAAGGGCCAGTGCAAAGTTAGCAGCTTCAGTGCATCACCTTCTTTATAACAAGACGCAGTTCTTCTATTTTTGCCTGTCACAAGCTTGCTGGGATTCCTGAAGCAGACCACAGAACAGTTCCACTTGTTGGTTCACTCATAATAAACACAAGACAGTTCTTGTGGTTACAGCTTTGTTCAGAGTTTACTGTCCCACATTTTTCCAGAAAATAGGTGGCATGCTGGAGCTTTCCAAGTACCTGGGCCAGGTGGAGAGAAAAGAACAGCACTGCAGATCTTATAGCACAACCCTAGGCTGTGGGTATCAAGTGAAAGCGATTCCTGCTGCAACAGCTGTGGGACAACAGACACGTTTGGGCTTTCATTTTTATTTATTAAGTTAACTTACAAAGCTGGTGTAGAGTTCTTTTAAAAATTGTTTTTATTTTATTTTTTACAGAGCTCTGTTTGAGAGTCTAGACTCCACAGCATGAAAGGGCAGGTGCTCTAGATTTTCACTCTCCCAGACCCACACCCCAGAGGGTTGCTCCGATACCTCTACAAGCAAAGTGATTTCCACCAGAACCCCCAGTTCTGAAACACCCAGTTTGGAGCTGTAGCAGGGGAAGACGCAACAGGAGCAACGACAGCCATGAATGGTAGTGGCTTTAGATGTTTCAACTCCTTCCAGGCAAATCCAAACTACATCTCCATGTCTACCTAAAGGAGAAGGCAGCCTAAAAGTATATTAATGACAGTGTTGTTGTTTTTTTTTTAAACCCACAAAAACAGATTTAACATTTGTGAGGAGACACGACATTTCTCTGTTGTCATGACAACCCCGTCCCTCTTGGCTTGCACACCTGCTCAGGCCTTGCACTAATTTAGGACTTGATGTGCAAGCCGACAAGAAGGCTCTGAGATCTGGAAAGAGCTGCCTGTTCTATCAATTAACTATCGTATAAATGTGCGGAAGATGCTCAGTCACCAGGGAAATGCTCACCAGGGAAATGCTCACCAGGGAAATGCTCACCAGGGAAATGCTCACCAGGGAAATGCTCACCAGGGAAATGCTCACCAGGGAAATGCTCACCAGGGAAATGCTCACCCAGACGGTGGTTTCCACAGAGACCCGATGGCTAAGCTAGCACTGCCCAGAACAGGGGCTCATTCACTGAGAAAGGTGAGAAGGCGATTTCTGCAGTGCAGGTACGAGCTGGGCATCAGCGGGGAGAAATCCTCTCCTGGCTGCTCTGCCAAGCTTTCGTTAGTGCCCAGGGGGACTCATAATTAGTGTATTTTCCAAGAGATAGCATTAGAATTAGTCATTGGGATGCAAAATGTAGAAAAGAAAGGAGATAACAAGGGAATGTAGATGGAGCTTTATTTTTCAGATGAAGAAATCGAATGCACTGAGGGGGGCCCTGCAGAACACTGCCCCAGCCAAGGTCAAGGGGACATCTGGGCTACTCCCCGCACCCAAGCGGAGCCACTGCACGTCTCCCGTGATCACTTCTGAGTGCTCGAATAAAAGCTGTGGGCCGAGGAGCTTCCAGGCCTCGTTAGGAAGGCATCATACGCAACTAGCAAAAAGCCCTCTGCTTTTGACTCATATAAAGAATTAAAACTGACTCTGAACAGCGTCAAGGGCTCCTCGGTCCGAATGCGTACTCGGGCCGCTTCCAGCCGTCCTCTACACAGAGGGATGAATGATTGGGGTGGACAGAAATGCTTTGCCGTGCAGTCTGAATTATTAAAACATTTCTTCTTAATTCAGGCTCAAGGGCATAAATCACTTGTAAGTGACATGAAAAGAAGTTTCCATGGAAAAGATTTTATTTATGCTCTTTTTGTTCCTAACCTTTCTCTGGTTAGCCAGGTACCTTGCTCTGACTAATTAGGGGGAAAAACTAACAGCAGCAGCCAGTCATCTTCTCTTAGTTTGAAGATTCTCTCCTTTACTTTCTTTTATTAAAAATTCTTTTGAGAAGAATTTCAGATGCTTCAGTAAACAGAAAGACCGTCTGCATCTTAGTAAAAAATGTATCTTGGTTTCTGGTGTTAGTATCTATTTCACTTACCCAAAACCTTACATGTGAAGAGTTTAGAGACAATAATGACTCAACATGAAGAAGCTCACATCAGAGCCGGCCAGATGCCTCGGTGTCACTTCTGTCAGGACTGGTGCCTAAGAGCATGCACCAGACAGAAAGGACAGGACTGCACATGCGCCTGAGGGGAGAGAGGAAGAGAGCGAAGGAGAAAGAGGCAGAAGCGTGTTGGGCTCTTGTTGGGAGCAAAGGCGGGCCTAGGAGGGCCTTGCATTCCGAGGAGAATATTTGAAACTTGGGAAGATGGTTCAGCGTCCCTCATACTTTGGGAGTGAATCCTCCAGCTGCTTCACTCTCAGTGAGGTAGAAGCCTTCTTTGTCCTGGGGCGGGAAAGGCCAGTCTCCTCCTCCTCCCCACCTGCTCACAGCTAATCGCACTCCTGCATCTCACATTCCGCTGTAGGTGCTCATTCTCAAGATTTGTTGTTTGAGGGGTCTGGTGCTGCTAAACGCACTCTCTGGAAAGATGAAATTAACACTCAGCAGTCTGGCTGTAGGGCGTGGCAGTCTCCGAGGTATAACCAGCTTCTGCCATGGCTGACTGCAGTCCGCAGACCCCTCAGCGCCCAGCACCCTCAGTGCCTGAGTGTGCGGCCACTGCCCCTCGCAGCAGGTACAGCTCCAGGGCAGCAGGAGCAGGCACTGGGCCTGGGGCAGGGGATAAGGCAGCAGGCAGTCCCACCATGCCCTCCTGGCACTGGCTGAGTCTGTCTTGGTGTTTCCTGGACTTCCCTCAGCGCCTGCCTGGTTTCTGACTGGCTCTTTCCCTTCCTGTCGATTCTGCAGCACCTCAAAGGCTTCCTGATAATTCTTTTTCTGCCTCAGCAAGCCAGTGTTACCTTCTAATGATGGCAACAAAAACCCACAGTACCCTTCTAATTAATCCTAGTGATAAGTCTGTGGTTAAACTTCTGTGATCATTGCCTTTGGGGTACAGGGAAAGAAATGAAACTCAGAGACACTAAAGGACTCGTCCAAGGTCCAGCCAGTAGGCAACTAGCTCAGGTGTGACCTCCCTTATTACAAGTTTCCGGCACAGGTCAAGGTCTCCTGTCCTCTGCCTGTCCAGTACTGACAGCAAGTCATGGGTTTTGACTCTATTAAGTGGCTTGGCTCTAGGAACATTAGTTGGAACATTAAAATTTAAGTAAAATATAGAACTTCTCAAACAATCATTAGTCTCTAGAGCAAACAGAATAAAAGGAAATATTAATTTATAAAGAGAAGGTAATTTCCTTTTTGCCTATCTCTAAAGTAATTTCCCTCCATTAGTAATTACAGTCCAGAGCTCTCAGGCTTTAACTTAGAAGGAAGAATTCCCTGGAGTGGCGGGGCGACCGTACAAGCAGTACTGAGCCAGACTCTTGAAGCTTACCTCCTGCCTTTGGGCTCTTGCTTGCGTAATTTCAGCCACAAGCCAGTGTCTTCTAGATGTGTTTTGCTCTAGCTTCGTTATTCTGCACAGCGTACTGAATTCCTTTAAGCGCACTGATTGTAGCCAGAGTAAGGAAGTATGTTTACACAGTCTACACAGTGCCACAGGCCCCACAGCAAGTCCTGGTGCCACCACAGCGAGCTGGCTCTCTGTAGTGGCCAAAAGTCTTCTGGCAAATAACAGAACTCACTCTAGCTACCTGAGACAGAAGAAACTTACTTAGGAATGTTAGAAGGCTCTGGAAGAACAGGCAGACGCCAAGGATAGCCCCCAGAACCAGCGGCTGGCAAGGCTGCTCCCCTTCACCCTACAACTGCTGGCACCTTTCTGTGATCTCGAGCTTGCCCCCACTGCCGTCGCCCCCAACACCCCGTGCTGGCCACACCCGCCAGCAGCCCGGATGCCCCGCACTTTGCCAGTTCCCTCAGGCAGGCTGTTTGCAGATCATACATCCGGGAAAATGTACGAAGGCACACAGCTGGAACCTAAGAGCAAGAGAAGCAGGGAAACCTTGGGCATACTCTCAGGAGACAAACATTATACTGTGAACCGTGCATTCAAGCTACCCGAGAACGCGCCTCATGCTCCCGACTGGCCCTGCCTTCCCACAAGCCGACAGAGGGATGCTTCCAGCTGTGCTTCCTGGTGTCACCTGTTTCACGGGTGTCTTGCGTTGGTCACTCACTTCGAAGTGCAGAGCTGCTTCATAAGCACCTCAACTCCTTTCTCACTCAACTAGAAGGTAAGTAAAGAAAGCAAGCGAGAGCAGAGAGCAATGACTGGGCTCTGCCTCAGACCTTTTGATTTCATTCATGCTTCTGGATAGTAGCAAGCACCTTCCCCAGCACAGATGTTTCCACCCTAAGTGGCCCCACTCTTTTTGAGGTCCCATCTGCTTCTAGTGGCAGAACAGAGTCCACGCACGATGACGATGACCCTGTAGAGCTCAGGTGCCCAAACTGTAAGCCAAAACATACCTATTTACCACAAAGCGACAACACTGCAATTAAACCTGAACACCGAGGTTCTAGCTCAGAAAAAAAACAACTCTATATTAACGTCTTTTGTCTTAAAAGCACGATAACGAGCCGTGGTGAGACATACCGCTCTTCCTGAAGGGTAGTGGTTTGCACTCGGCACGCTTTTCACAGCTACCGTGGCATGATCTCTGCGTTACCTGCAGCCTGATAATTCATCCGTCGTGACTCAGAGTTCATTGGCTTGAGAAGCAACACATGCAGCACTTGGGTCATTGGTTAATCTGCTTACTGTATCGGACTTGATATAATTCAAACCTGATAGCCATTCCTCATGAGTACAGGAGGAGCCGAACAAAGAAAAGCATCCCCAAGGGCTTTCGTGGACTTAGCCGGGCTGACAGCGACCTGCGCACTTAGGGTTCCGCTTCAGAGCGTGCAGCCGGGCTGCTCTTGGTCCACCTTCACGCACCTTCTTCTCTGTCTTCTCCGGTGTCATGTGCAGGTCACAGAATTTCTTTTCCCAAAGAACCATTTTGAAATCCTAGTAGTTCCATTTGTAGATTTCTAAGGTCTAACATAGATCAAGTTATTCGAATCTGGATTTGTCAGAAGGAAGAAAACACAGGGCTGTGTCTGTCATATAGAACTGCAGAGATCGACCCCTAAAATTCTCTTTTGCAGCTGCTACGGTGCTAGAAATTACCCTGTGGTTTCCTGACGGCTTGTACGACTGTCCGCAAATGTTGTAGAATTTTCTAAATGCATTTTTAGAAACCTTGGAAAACATCTGGCTGCCCACGTTCAATGTCCAGAGCGACCCGGCTTGCATGCCGCGCAAGGGCTCCTGTGCCGGCCGCAGCGCGTGAGCCGAGGGCCTGCGGCCACCCCGGTGCTAACACGGCTCGCGCAGCGGTGGCCGCCTGCCACCATCCTCGCTTCTTCGCAGGCACGTAGGGACTTTTGCCCCAGCTGAGGTCCCAGCACTGCGTCCTAGCCGATGGGCTACCCCGCGACGCTCCGAGTGCCAGCCCAGGCTTTCCTGGAGTACCTGCGCTGTCCTTGCCAGCAGGAAGACGCAGAAGGTTTAGGAGGGATCCGGGCCGCAGCCGGAAGGGAGAGCTCGGAGGAGCCAGGCCTGCACCCATCAACACCCACCGGGATTCTTTTTTCTTTTTTCTTTCTTTCTTTTTTTAATACTAATTTTATTAAGAAGTAGCAATGAGACAGTTTCAAAACAGGTTGGTAGAACAGTTACAATAGTTAATACATTGCATATTGTTGTCTTCATAGTAGTTTTTCTTTTTTTAAATTTATTTTTTATTTTATTGAAGTACAAATATCAATCAGACAGTTTCAAGACACCTTAACAAGACAGATTCGATAAATTAATACATTGCAAACTGTTTTCATAATCCACCGGGATTCTTACAGGAATGAAAAATTAATCATCTCACCTTGGCGCCGTCACTAACATGTAAAACAGAAGCAACTTCCGTCTCCCTACTACAGACTGAATTTGGATTTTTCTCTTCATGACATCAAACGGAGACGCAGGACTTCAGCCTTGGCTGTAACAGCTACACCACCCCTTCGTCTCGGGATTTGCCACTCTCCGGAGCTTCGCGCGGGGGGGTTGGAGGCTCGCGGCTGCCAGGGACTGGAGGCGCGCTGGGGTCCCGCGCCGGCACTCGCGGCCTCCCGGCTGCTCCGTCGGTACGCTCCGCTGGTCACCCAGAGCCATCAGAGGAAACCAGAAGTGCAACACTGAAAGCCCGCTGCAACTTTTAGGAAAACATCTTTAAGTCCTTACGGTGTTGTTAAGGCAGCACCGCCACTGTCCGCCTGTCGGCCCAGCCATCCTTTTCCTGTAATTATGTAACCCTTATCTAGCAATCTCGGCCGGTGAATAGCAAAGGAGAGAAAAGCAGATGGGGAAATGCGCGCTGCAGCGCTCAGCCCACGCGTGGACGAGACCGAGCCGCTTCCCTTCTGCAGTGGACCTGACTTCAGATTAGTGGCGCGCCGAAGGAAGTGGAGGACCGAGCCGGCAGCGGAGGTCCTCCGAGACCGCGTGCACTGGTGAGAAGTGAGAGATTCGTGTCATTTTCATAAAGAAGGACGCTTTTCTGAGAAATAATTCCACTTGTGAAAGTGGGAGGAACAAGAGCCATTAGCCGCAGACTGTGGATTACCTAATCTATCTGAATATGAGATTATGTGGCAGAAGCTGTGAGCCCCGTTCTCAAGCTCCCCTCTCGGTGGCAGGCACCGGGCCGTTTCCCAGCCCATTCTGCACGTTGCCTGCGCTGAGTGCAATGCACCCTGCTCCCCACGGTACCCCACCTCACCACAACCTCGAAGCGTCAAGGCTAAGCAACCACAACAGAACCCTCAAACTGTGAGCTGAGCAAACCTTTCCTCCTTTAAGCCAATTTCTCAGGTATTTTGTCACAGTGACAGAAATCTAGCTAGCACAGATGTGGGTGGGGGATTGACACAGGCTCAAGCCGATTGTTATAATTACTGATGCTTCTGATTATTTCTGCTGTGGAAAGGTAGAGCTTTCTGAGGGTTTTTTTTCCAAAGAAAGATGCGGCATAAAATAACCTCCTCGATTTTCCTTTTTCCTAATTTACATGTTAGCAGACTTGGTTTCTTCAGATGAGCTCCTCTCTCTAGACTCTTTAATGAGGAGTTCATCGCCTTTAAACATTGCGACAGTTTTCTTTCAATCTGTAACTCAGAATATTTATTAACAGTAGCAAGCATTCTTTGAAATGTTAAAGGCAGGAAAGTGATCTTATATATAAATAGCAGTGTAAATTAAAAGCTATCCTGCATTCTAGTTTCTGAGGAAACCACCATAATTTTGCCCATTGGGTCAGAAAGCGTCTCACTTTTCAGCCCCTTCATGCGAAGAGAGAACAGAGGTCCTGGGAAGACGGAACATCACTTGCGGCAGCCCAGTATTAATGATGGCGCGTGTGTGACTACCGTTGTCAAGACAGAAATGAAGTGACAAAGAGACAAAGGAGGCCCTGCAAGAGCACAGGGAGCTTGCGCGACACCTGTAACTCGCTTCCTTTTACTTAAGTTGCAAGCCCCTGGCAAGGAGGCCTCTGGGGACCCTGGCTTGGGTGCCCCGGATCTGAATTCACTGTGTTGGCGGAACGTCTCCCCCGTGTGTTCCAGGCGTGAAGATGTAGTCTGCTACAGCGTCATCCTCTCAGTCTGCGGCTTTGTCTCACAACATTCCCGTGATGCCTACTTTTCATAGGAGGAAACTGAGGTCCGGCGTGTGTAACTGGCAAGAGCGTTTGAACGCCCCTCTGTTGGCGAGAGACATAGAGCTCGGTGACTGCTCAAGTGCAGCTACCGCACAGCTAGGGGCCGGATCGGCATGGAGCACGACTGGGGAGGCCTAAGCAAACCCCCACGGCGCTGCGCCTGCGCGAAGCGGAAGCTCTGCCCCCCCCCCCCCCCCCCCC
>PVKA01001914.1:0-11115 GCA_004027165.1 Ctenomys sociabilis | reverse complement strand
CCTAACTTCTTCTAGGATGGAGATCTTCCTTCTCTGATACTCGGGTACTCTCCAAGGCTTCATACATGTAAAGACACACTAGTCCGCGCTGCGGCTAAAATCCGGTGTATGGACAAAATAAGTAAAGACTGAAGATAAGAAGCGGAAAGCTAAGGATCCCAAGGCGAGGCGGGCCGCTGGCTGCTCCTCTTCTCCTTAGCTTCGTGTCCTACAAATTGCAACTAAAATAAAGTGAAGCTACCCCTTGCCATTTTCTTCTCTTTTTTTAGGGTTAGAAATTTATTTTTTTTATTATTTTTAAAGAGAATTTCAAAAAAGAAAAAATATTAGGAATGATACAGAATTTCACTAAACAAAATGATTCAAATTCAATAATAGTTGTTATATTGTAATTTGTCTTCAAATTAGTTGTTCAGATTGCCAGATATAAGCATGCAAAATTAGTTAAAAAATTTAAAAGGAGAGAGAGAAACTCCAGCATTAACCGCTCCTTTCAATAGACCAGCAGAAGCTGGCAGTGCCGTTATCCAAGCTGTCCTGTGCATGTGCATCTGTACTGCCTTCTCCCTTCCTTCTTCTGTTTTCTTTTCTCCTCTCCCTTTGAACAGTTTCTTTCCCTTCTACAATATCTATTGTACTTTCAGATTTTATTTGCTCTTTCAGTTTCTTACAACAGGGAAACAATCTGATGTTTTTACATGTGAGTCTGATTTATTTCACTAGAACATATAAAGAATTTTTTTTTAAAATAAGGGCCTCAAAATTCAAAGGCCCAATCAAAGATGGGCATTTGAGATGAATATACACTTCATAGATGAAGAAATACAAACAAATATATGAAAAAATGGTCAACATTATTGGTCATCCAAGAAATGGAAACACCTCTGAGGCACCCATCGCACCCCAGGAAGAATGGCTGTCATCCAGGGCCCAGCCAACAACAAATGACGGTGTGGCTGTGGGGGAGGGGACCCCTCTCCGCTGTTGGTGGCAGTGCAGAGTGGTGCGATCGCTGTGGAAATCAGTGTGGACAGCCCTCAAGAAGCCAGGGTTGGGATCCCATTCAACCCAACTAGTCTCCTCTTGGGTATGTTTCCAGAAAAATTAAAAACATCATAGCACAGTGATATATGTGCACCTATATTTACAGCAGCACAATTTGTCATAGCTAAATCTTGGAAACAACCCAAATGCCCACCACCTGAGGAATGGGCAAAAACGTTATGGTGTTTCCGTACAATGAAATATCACTCGGCTGTAAAGAAAGATAAACTCAAGGCTTTTGTAGGTACATGGAAGCATAGAGACCATACTTCTAAACCGGATAAATCCAGCTCACACATGTAAGCGACATATTGTCTCCCTAATGTAAAAAACTTAAAGAATAAATAAGATCCAGAAGATACATTCACAATAGATATTGTGAACAGAAAAGAAACTGCTCAAAAGGAAAGAACAACTAGAATAGGGGAAAGGAGGAAAGAAAGAAGGGGGAGAGACACACACACAAACTCACACACACAGGATAGCTAAGATAATTGCACTCCTGATTACTATTAATTCATTGAAAGGAACAGTTAGTGCTTGTATTATTTGTTCTATCTTACGTACCTGTATCTGGTAATCTGAGTAACTGCTTTGAAGATAACAACATGCAATATTGCAATATTGTCTATTATGACATTGTTAACTTTCTATCATCACATTTTGAAATTCTGTATTGTTTTTATTGGCTTTTTGATTATATTTGAAATAACAAATGAAGGACCAGCCAGATAGCTCAGAGGATTAAAGCACCTGCTTGGCAGACACAGGGGTTGGGTTTGATCCCTGGCATGCGCTCAGAGGGTGACGGAGACTGGGCGTGGTGGCGTACACCTGTAATCCCAGTGCCTTGGAGGCTCCACACAGGAGGATCATTACACGTTTCATCTGTGTAGTGAGACCCTATAGACCCTGTACTAAATACATTAAGAAAAAGAAATAAAGAAAAAATAAAAAATAAATGAGGGGCCTGCGGTGTAGCTCAGTTCTTTAAGCACCTTCTTGGGTAAACCCAGGCAGGCACAAGGGACCGCAGTAAGCCTTACCAGACCCGTCCTTAAGTCAGCATGAGCCAGGAAAAAAGAAAGAAAATCAATAAAGGTATAGTCATGTATCACTTAAAACTATATATATGCTCTAAGAAATATGTCATTAGTGATTTTGTTATTTATGTAAACAACAAATAGCATATTTGCATAAACTAAGATGGCTACAATTTCACTAAGCAGTGTCGCCTTAGGGAACCACCACCGTGCAGTGGCCCAGGACTGCCTGAAACATCACTGTGCTGTGCAGCATAACTGTAACCACTTAGGAGGTCACAACCCTGGAGGTGACTAATTTGGGTGGGACTTGTTAAACATTTCCCACCGCTGGCCTCACTTGTGCCACGCAGCCGGCCGGGAGACGGGACGGGTCTGCTCAGTGCTGCCACCCTCACCTGATGTCAGGAGGAGGCTGGCCTCCAGAGTGCCCCGTGCCCCATGGGCTGTGCGCGGTGCCAGCCAAGACTAGGCCACGGAGAGGCCGACTCCGGCTCTGAGTAGGAGCCACTGAACACTGGTGCTGGAGCACCTGTTCCTCAGTATTAAATTGCAGCCTTCTTTGGGGAAAACTAAAACCTTCCTTTGCTGGGAATATGAATTTTTCAGAATGATGGAGATTGACATTCGTGTCTCGGTTTCTGACTGCAGTGTGGACACCGACCAGGAGCAGGAGTAGGGAGCACGACCCAGCTTAGACTTTTCCACGTTGCATTCAGCATGCTCAATTGCTGTGTGCCACTAAGTGTGAGGGGTGAGGACTGTCATCGGTTCACCGAGTCACCTTCTTTTTGTTCAAGGTCATTGTGACCAGTTGATTCCAGAGATAAAATATACATGCAGAAGACAGTTGGGACAAGCTGAAATAACCCAGCTCAGTTACCATCTAAGACCATAAATCTGAAATTGAGGTAATGACATGCTCATTGTGTTAAAGTTGTCAAAGCAAAATAAAGGGTATTTTATTGTGAAAGATATTTGAATACAAAATATATTTTTGCAAATGTGTAGTACACAGATAATCACAACCAAGGAACATTTTCTAAGCACTATGATTTAGTCTTCATTTAAATAAATTATCTTGGTTATTCGAAAAAAAAGGAAATAACCCAGCTCAGAGTTCTTAGAGTTCTCCAAAAGCAGAGATCTCTGTGGCATGTATAGCAGAGTGAGAACACTCCTTAGAGAAGACCAGGCTTGAATTTGAAGTCATGGCAGGATTCATAGTCAAGCCATGGTGTGTCCCGGGTGGGGGGGTAAGAATCAGGTTCAAGGTGTGACACGGGCGTGGGCCCTGCACGCTTGCAGGCAGAGAGGACAGCCTGCCAGGCCAGCAGGAGCCACACACAGCACGTGCACGAGACTCACAGTAGGCAGCTGCCCTCCGTGCCCAGACTAGACTAGCACCGTCCTCACGGGCTCGAGGGCTACAAGTCCATCCCGTTCTGTCTCTTCTCACTGACACCCCTGATTACATCCCTTTGTGCCGAGGCCAGAGTTGGCTCTGCCGGCCTTGTCAGATGTGCTGCTGTGAGAGGCCTCCAACCACAGTTCTAGTCCTCTCTCACTACATCCTTACTTGACTTTTATAAATCCCTTGGAAGCTGTAGCCATTGAAAATTGACAAGGGGAGGGCTGGGGATTTTGCTCAGCAGTAGAACTCTTGCCTAGTAAGCTGGAAGCCCTGGGTTTGGTCCTCAGCACCAAAAACAAAAAAATAAATAAATAAATCAAAATTAACAATGGGCTCTCCCTTTACCCAATCAAAGAACTTAAGGTCCTTCTAATTTTTGTAGCTGATACGCTGGGCTTTAGGTAATAGTAATAATAACCATTGTAGTTATAGTGACAGTGAGTTCTAACCACTTAGGAACAGAATTTGGAGTGAAATCATAAATGTTCTATGAGAAAAGTAATCAAAGGGATTTCTACCATCTAGCTTTTGTTTTATATTTTAAGTATTATACTTAAAGGTGCCTTGATTTTGGTTTTTACTTCTTGTGTTCTCACAAGCATGGTGCAGTATTGATCGATGCTCTTCCCGCAGGGCAGCCAGGGCCTGCTCAGAGCTGTTTTCACGGCCTGGCTCCTGTGTGTACACACCAGATATGCTTAGTTATCTTTTCTTAGAGAAGGAGCCAAGGAGAGTTTATCCGGGTGGAGGGTACTTACTGTCAAGGGGCAAGGGGCCTGTTTTCAAGAGGGCATCTGCAGCGACAGGGTCAGAGACTGAGGTCTTTATAAGGAATCCAGAACATGGGAAAGGGTTTAAGTTAGCAAATGTATATATCTTAGAAATGCTTTCTCCAGGATTGAAGCATATTAATCATCTGGGAACACCTCACTTTGCTAAAATTACAATTTTTGTAAGGTATGTGGTGCAGGGTCTCACTATGCAGCTCAGATTCATACTGATCCTCCTGTTTTCAGCCTCCACAGTGCTGGGATTAACACACATGCCACCATGCCTGAACTCGGTCATCAGTTCAGCGCATCGGGGGGCAGGGCCGGTGCAGCATGCAGTACCAAGGATTGAACCCTGGTCCCTGTGCTTGCCTAAGCAGGTACTTAGTCCTGTGAGTTATCTCTATGGCCCTTGAAATTACAAATTTGAAAAGGCTATTCACTCCAGTCTTACAGGTGCTCCTGTCTCTGGGAAGAATGCATGGGTCTTACCTTGAAGACTCACTTTCTCTTGTGCTGTTCTGGGCTTATGTGCTGCCTCAAGACCGCTTATAATGGGCTGGGTGGGACTGTGCTAGCGGAGGGAGCTTACTGCTAAATACGTCGGCTCTTCTCCACATGACGGATGATCCCCCGTGAACTGCAGGCAATTGTCCGGCAGCAGCACAGATCCATGCACTGGACACAGAGGAGAAAGGATATGGAACTTCTGTGCCTCTCACAACTGGTCTCTTTATTTTTATGAGTTACTATCCTATTGAATAACAAAAGAAAATCAATTTCATCCACTCTGATAAGCTCAGTTCCATCCAATACTGTAAACAGTCTCTTAAGGAAGCTGAGCAGCATCAAGATAAATGCGCAGACTTTCAGATCTCCTTCTCCTTCCCAGTTCATCTTTAGAACACACCTAGACATTTAAGAAAGGAACCTGTATAGGGAGGGAGGGAGGGAGGGAGGGAGGGAGGGAGGGAAGAGGGGAGCAGCGGGGAGGAAGACAAGAAGAGTAGATTATAAAAATATGCTTTCACAAAAAGTTATGACTTAGATTCTGTTATGATTTGTGTCTAATTGTCCACCCATAGCCTCATGGAGTCAAGGGGTTGCTTCTCGAGTTGCGATTAATCCTGGATCCAGTGCTGGGATTTTTGGGTGTGAGTGCTACACCTGGCCTGGGGCAGATAAGTTCCATACAAATGTAAGGAGGAGAGAGAGGTCTGATAACAGCTGAAGCTGTGGCCCTCCCTTTGCCCTTTGCTGTTGTCCACCACCAGGAAGGGCCGTCCTCTGCCATGTGCCACTCTGCCTCGGAGCCAGTGCAGTATGGACTGAAACCTTGACCAACTATGAGTTAAATAAAACTTTTCTTCCTTAATTTTGAGGATCAGATATTTTGTCCCAACAATACAAGAAGAATAACTGGGACAGATTTTGGTATTAGAGAAGTGGGGTCTTTGCTGTGACTACATACCTGACCATGAAGTTCAAGAGCCTTTAGAAATGGCTCATCAGAAGAGATACGAAAGGTTCAGAGATGTTACCTACAAGAGAAGCACTGGAGTACCTTCAGCTGTTCTGGATGGAAGATTCTGGTCAGAGCTCAGAAGACCAAAATGCTGTAAGACCAGGCTTGGGGAGATTTCTGCCGGGAAGGACAGCATTGGCTGTTGGATTTCAGATGACATAAATTATGGCCTGGCAGAAAGTTTATCCGCATTTCTCTCTGTCTCTGTCTCTGTCTCTGTCTCTCTCTGTCTCTGTCTCTCTCTCTCTCTCTCTGCATTTTTCTCAGGTCTAGAGACTTAGTCTAAGACTGAGATTAAGTGAGGCAGACTGATTAATCTAGCAAAAGAAATCCGAGGCAGTTGAATGTTGAAATAGTGGCATGGCTATTGTTGGAGGGCTTTTAGTCAATTTATGCTGAGAACCAAGAGCAAAGAACCCAGTAGGATGATTTAAAATGTGAATTTGGCCAGAAAGGAAGCATCAATAAAGCTGTGGACTACAAAAATAGAGTTGACTTTACTTTATATACCTCCATTTTTATAATTTTCTGCTGGATGGTTAAGACTGAATTAAAGCAAGACCTATATAACACGAAATGTAACCTTTGTCAGTCAGGTTCCCTCAGGGTTTATCCTGTAACCCTGTACCGCTCTTTGTAGATCCTTTGTCAGTGTCAGCCTTGTGGATGAGTCACGGCCATTGCTTGACCAATTTGCTCTCTGTGGAAGCCTGAGAGAATGTTTTCTCTCCATGTGACTCTCCTTAGGCACACTATACATCATCAATCACATTCCTCTGTGGCCCCATAATCTCCTTGATCAGAAAATTTGGGGCACTACTGAGTTACAGTACAGGTTCTCATATGTCCTGAGTCTTCACTGATCTCAAAAGGCTAGGGCCAAAATGTTGGCTGACCTTGCAGCCTTTCTTTTTCTCCAATTTTTGATCTGCAAACTTAGGTTGTTAACCCTTCAAAAGAGAAGTTTATTATTACTCTGCAACATATGCAGTTCAGTTTACTATTAGTCTAAATATCAGACACCATAGGCAGAACATGGAACATGTATTTACCACCATGTATTGAGATACTAGACTCTAAGTCCATACAGAATATGAAGAAAAAAGAAATTTTTTAAAAAATAGGAATGAACACTTACATATATTGCTTTAATATGGTCTTAACCATCCAGCAGAAAAGTATAAAAATGGAGGTATATAAAGTAAATTCATATTAATATACTGAGCTGTGAATGGCTCAAGTCAACAACTTCTGTGGATAACCCGCTTCTATTGTGGACTGCTGATCAGTGTTGGATTGTTTTATTATATATATATATATATATATATATATATATATATATATATATATATGATTAGCTATCCATGTTTTGAAAATGTGTAACATATGTATTGTTGTATATTACCCTGTTTATGTCATTTTTTCTATTTGTTTTTGCTTCTATTTTTCCCTCTCCAAGTTAAAATACAAGTAAATAAATTTTTAAAAATAAATAAATACATACTCTGTGGGAAAGGCAGAAAGAAGAGAGCCCTGTATGGTGCCCCTTTCTCCTCTTCAACAGACTACAAGAAAGATTGAGGTTGCACCTTGAGCCAGCAGGACCACAGCTGGAGGTCACTGACCCCAGCAGGGTGGGCCAGAGCATGTGCACTGAGGGGACAGCAGCAGAGATCTGTGGAGATGATCAGAGTAAACTCGGGCTGCATTCAAGGAATGGGATTATATCAGCAGATGACGTCATCAGACACAGCACAAAAAGAACGCTTCAAAACCCTGCGACCAATGGAGTCAAGCTGCAGAATGTGGTACCGTTGTCAGAGCTTCATTGACGGAGTTCAGCTGGCAGCTTGGAACAACTGTATCTAAACAGAAAGTCCTAGTATCAAAAAGAGCTGATTTCCAGCTTTCAGCAATTTTAAGAGTGATATTCACAAACTTAATTTACTGGTGGAGTACTGTATGCAGGCCAGTCTCGGCTAGTGTTTTGATTTCTATGGCCCACTGTGAAAACCCCCTATGGGGCCCTGATCCACAACACAGGCAGCATCTAGGATCTTGCAGAAACCAATTGTTAGGCCTCCATCAACCCTACAGAATTAGAATCAGCATTGTTGCGAGCAACATCCGCAGGTCAGTCACAGGACCCTTAAAGCCTGCCACACTGCTGGTTTTGTCACACACTCCATTTATCTGGGCCTTGCAAGTTCAGTGTCCTCTCTCGGTGTGGGGCTGTTTGGTTACCTTCCATCCCCCATCTACCATATTCTCCCTAAAAGCCTCTCCCCATCTCTACCTACTTTAGTGCTTCTAAGGCTGGTGGTTTAATGATTGAGGAAAAGCAAGTAGATATAACCTCATTATATTTTTTAATTTATTTATTTGTATTTTAACTTGAAGAGTGAAAAATGGAAACAAAAACAAAGAGAACAAATGACATAAACAGGGTAACATACAACGATACACATGTTACAGATTTTCAAAACATGGATGACTATCTATATATATAGATATATGTTTTTTTTTTTTTAAATAAAACAATCCAACACAGATCAGCAGTCCACAGTAGAAGCTGGTTATCCACAGAAGTTGTTGACTTGAGCCATTCACAGCTCATTATATTAATATAACTTTATATACCTCCATTTTTATACTTTTCTGCTGGATGGTTAAGACCAAGTTAAAACAAGACTTATATAACAAAAAATGTAACTTTTGTATCAGTTAAGGTCAGTCAGGTACCCTCAGGGTTTATCCTGTAACGCTGTACCGCTCTTTGTAGATCCCTTCTCCGTGTCAGCCTTGTGGATAAGTCACGGCCATTGCTTGACCAATTTGCTCTCTGTGGAAGCCTGAGAAAAAGTTTTCTCTCCATGTGACTCTCCTTAGGTATACTATACATCATCGATCACATTCCTCTGTGGCCCCATAATCTCCTTGATCAGAAAATTTGGGGCACTACTGAGTTACATGATGTTACAGTACAGGTTCTCTTGTGTTCTGAGTCTTCACTGACCTTGAAAGGCTAGGGCCAAAGTGTTGGCTGACCTTGCAGCCTTTCTTTTTCTCCAATTTTTGATCTGCAAACTGAGGTTGCCAACCCTCCAGAAAAGAAGTTTTATTACTCTGCAACATATGCAGCTCAGTTTACCTACACTATTAGTCTAAATATCAGATGTTATAGGCATAGCATGGAACATGTATTTTCCAACAAGCATTGAGATACTAAACTCTAAGTCCATACAGAATATAAAGAAGAAAAAAATTTTTAAAAATAGGAATGAACATATAACCTCATTCTTATTATTTTGAAAAGGTTGTTCTTTTAATAAGAACTCTGACCCATGTACTGTGTTAACTCTTGGTACTAAGACTCATTACAAATTCAATTGAAAATTAAATTAAGCTTAAAGGAAATACAGTTTAAATCTGATATTACTTTAATGTTTTGACTATTCAGCAATTATTTAATATATTGTTTGTATAATTTCCCTAGTAAAAATAAAGATTGAGTGTGTAAATCTTTTTCAGACTTTTACCCCCTAATTTGGAAAAGAAAGAATGCTACTAAAACTTTACCTTATTTTTCTAAAGAAACCAACAAGTAAACATCATTTGAACAAATAATGCTGTATTCCTTCTGCACAGCTCTAGTGTAGCCACTAGATATAACAAAAGAAGAAAGAAAGCAAGTGGAAATGTAAAAAGATCAGAAAAATTTATGCTTTTTGTAAAGTGGTTGGAATTGATTGCAAAAATGTTTTAATTAAAATGTTTTTTTATTAACAAAAAAATAGAGTTGAAAGGATCTCCACTGCAACCCCCTGCAGCCAAGAAAGAAGAAAGCTGGTACTGCTCCAGCTGCAGCAGACCTCAGCATCAAACACGTGGTTTCAGGTGCACACACAATGCAAGAGTTCTGAAATTAAGAAGGCTTCCACCTCAATTTCAGAAGAAGGCCCGGGAAGCCAGGCAGTGTGTGAAGCTTCAAGCAAGAAGCCTAATGGGAAGTGGAAAACCCAGAAATTTGGAAAATCCAGGAATGTGGATTGTCTGAGGAAAGCTGCAAGGTGGGAGCAGAGCCAGCCTAAGAGGGAAGCCACAGGAATGTCACAGAGGTGGATCCAAACGTGGAGCTCACAATTTGCCACAAATTGCTTCAGATGTTTCACATGGAACTATAGGACTTATTGTGTGCCCTTCTGGATTTTGGACTTGCTTTGGTCCCAATGATTTGCATCTTGCTGTTTGTGCCTTTTGGAACAGTAAAGTTTTTCTTGTGCCACTGAATGTTGGAAGGGTTTAACTTTTCATTTGTACAGAGGGGCACAGCTAAGAGTCTGCCTTAGGTGTTGGAGGAGACTTGGGACGTGGACTTCTCAGCAATGCTGAAGCTGTAGGACTTGTCGACTCTTAGAGATGGACTAGAATGCCGTTTGCACAAAGTGGTGTGCATGAGTCTTTGGGGGGCCAGGAGCGCGATGGTATAGCTTGTGTCTAGTTGTCCCTGCGAAGCCTCATGCAGTCGTGGGGTGGCTTCTCCAGTTTGTCATTAATTCTTGATCCAATACTGAGATTATGGGTGTGAGTGCTACAGTTGCCCTGGAGTAGATAATCCACATACAACGGTATGGAGGGGAGAGAGGTCTGACAGACCCTGCGGCGCTGCACCTCCCCTGCGCTCGTTGCTGTCTTCTGCCTCCATGAGCTGCCACCCTCTGCCATGTGCCGCTCTGCCTCGGAGCCAGCCAAGTATGGACTGAACTTAGACCAACTGTGAGCTGAATAAACCTTTCCTTCCTTAGTTTTGGGTGCCTGTTATTTTGTCCCAGCAAAGAAATAAGACTGAGACAGGCACTCTTCATTCCTTTTATTGATCCAGGTTTATACCCAGCACCACTTTTCTTCTTCTTTTTTTTTTTTTTATTGTGCCCCAGGCTTCTTTATTTAAAATCAAAGTGATCAGGGGATTAAAATCAAAAGCATAATTAAACTGCAGCTTCCCTCCAACTGGTTCCCCCAAATTCCCTGCCCCCACCCTCTGTGCTTCTAATTGCTTCTTTAGTGAATGAAGAACTGAACCCCAAAGCCCAGCTAGATTCCAGCTCCTTCCTAACTCTGCCCCATCCTCCACCTGGCCTCCCTGGCAGCCTCAGTTTGAGTGCATGGGAGAGCCCAAGGTGGCAACAGGCACCGGGGGGAAGGCTTCCCCCCCTGGGAACGGGATGGAGGAGTACAGTGTGGTGAAGGGAGGACTTCCATAGCCTGGGGTGCCAAAGTGGTGCCCTGGAGCCAGAGGAAAGGACAAAGGGGCCCCTG